>VZTR01016512.1:10657-24404 GCA_013400775.1 Chaetops frenatus | reverse complement strand
GGAAGTTAGGCAAAGAGTTGAGTTTCTCAGCAGGTTTCCCCCCATAGTCAGCAAGAGAAAGAAAAATACAGATGAGGTTGCTTAGCAACTTGAATTTTCTTCAAATAGCTATCTTAAAATGGGATGAATTTTCCTCTGGAGACCTTCTTCTCCTTCCACTGATTATCCATGAAATAACTTGAAGTGGCTGTTTAACTTCTGGACCAGTAAAAGAGGTGAAATTAATTCCATCTCAAGATCCAATTACAGCACAATCACAGTTCTGGTTGTGCTCCAAGGACTGTAGTGGAAGACAACTTGAATATTGCCACATAGAAGGTGAAGAAGTTCATCTAAAGCACCTTAAGTGAAAAGAATAGCTATTTCCCAAACTGATGAAGTACAACAACGGCATGTGCTGAGAAGATTATGTATTTTTGCATTGTTTTACATCCATAAACAGAAAGCAATATGGAAGAAGTCTGGGAAAATTCTGCACAGACAAAGACCACTGTTAATAGACTTATTTATGAATGCATATTTATCCCAATTTAAAATAATGAAAGAAAATTTGTTCAATTTTGGTTTCATCCTTTACATTGTTGTATCAAGGGGTAAAACATCATCTGACAGATCTTTATTTCATTTAAAAAAAAGGTACTGCTTTTCCTTTTTGGTGAGTTTGAAAGCAGCTTCTTCTTCAGTGTTAGAGGAAAACAACTTTCATCCCACTATTTTCAGTAACTCTTCACAACTGTCATATGTCACACACTGAGCAAAGGATTTAGGCATCAAGCTTATCAAGAAATGACAGTTGAATGGTTAGCAGTTCATATTGATCAATTTTTGAATGCACGTACAAAGCTTCTAAGGACTCTAGCTATGGAATTAAGGATGGAAATTTCATGTTGAGCTGAAGTGCTTTCCAACTGTTCCTTCACAAGTCATGAACATTGCAGTATTGATTTTTATTTTCAGAAATTTTCACTGTGTCTTTAGTTTGCAGGTGAAGTTTACACTGCAGAGCACTTTACTTATGTCTCTTCTGAACCACCAACATTTCTACTGTTGCCTTGAAACTGTTAGGTAGGTAGTTAATTTATGTGTGTGTGTGTGCATGAGGTTGGGAGTAGTTTCAGAGCAATGTGTCTGATCTAAGATGGGGGCTTTGTTGTGGCCCATTACAGAAATGTTTCTGTAACGTGGAAGGGAGAGTGGTTTATGTCTGCACACATAAATGGCACAGTTTCTAAAACGCTTTTTTTACATGCTTATTTTCTGTAGAAGGTACTTACACTGTTGTAGATTTGGTCTTCTGTAAGTAGTGCACATGGAGGTTCACTCTGTGCTGGAATATGCTGTTATGTATGCTCCTTTGGACTGGCCAGGAGAATTTTAAATTTTTCATTAATATTTAGGAAGCCCTAACTTCTTACTTGTTCACATTTGAAGGTAAAGAGGATTTTGTTTGTTTGTTTGTTTTGGGATGTTTTTAGTGGAAAGTGGATTCAGGTTATCCAAACCAAATTAGTGCCTTATATTTATCTTTTGTGCCAAAAGTATATAAAACTCCTTTATTTCACCTCTACAGATTAAACTAATTTTTTCCCACAAGAACACTTTGGAAAAGTGTATTGCTATTGCTATTAAGTTGACAGTAACTATAGAAAGACCAAGAAATTTTCCATGCAATGTGATTTTTTCAAATTTCTGGGAAAGGAGGAGACTTATTCCCAAGCAAAATAGTTTCAATAAATATGCAGAATAAGACACAATGGAAATCTAGTTGGATCAGGTCAATCAAAACTACTTAAATAATTTTGAAAGATTTAATTTCATGAGGGAATCATATGGTTGCAGTTTTGTCCCCAATAAATGGATAAAGAAAATAAACAAAAAGTAATCAAGATTTGTCAAAATTTTTAGTGAACCAGTATTTCAAAGAAAAAAATCTATATTAAATATTGTGATCAGGACAAGTTCCCCATGCAAAAAAAAGTGTTTATATAAGACTGAAAAATAAACTTCTGTGTAAGTTAGTTTCTAAAAGAATTTTGACAAGACACTCAGCTTGGTACTCATACTTTCATGTGTGTTGCTTTATGTTCACTTTCTCTTCACGTATTTGTACCTTCCAGCCATTATTTGTCAATTTTACTTCAGTATACTGCACTTTACTTTTTGCATATGTAATGAATCTTTCTTCTATTGTCACTTTGGTAAATTGATAGAAAATCTGAACAGTCCAATTTTTATAAATAGTTAGATTGGGTTTATGTACTTTCAAAATATTTATCAGCTTTAAACTGATTAAATGCTTGGAAACCATGAAGGCCTTGCTGCTATAAAATCTGTCCTTCAGTTCATATTTCAATACAGCATATCTGCAGACAGAGGAAAGAAAGCAAGATAGGATGAATCAATACCATTGATTTAGAGATGACAAAAAAAGGAAAAATAAATAATAAATTTGAGATTATTAGGGATTTTTAAGAACATTTTTTCACATATTTAACCATAAAATCAAGATAACTATGATATTAGTGTTGAACCTTGACCTCCTGAGATAAATAAATGGAGAAGGAGTGCATGTATGTAAATATGCATCTGCTTGGGAAATAAATCCAATCATTTTGTGCCAACTATCTAAATAAATTATTGGATTTTTTAAAAGCTGGGAAAAAATCAAATTTAGAGATTCATTAACAATTATAATATTACACATACTCTTAAATAAAGCTTTTACTGCTGTATTTCTTAACTCAGAAACACTAGTAACCCTGGAGATATTTTAGCATAATCCAATTACCTGTGTGATGCTGGATTACTTTATATGTGTGTTTTAACTTCATTTTTTAAAAAAAGTGCTCAAAGTTTAGCAATGTCTAATTGTTCTTCTCATGTTTTGATCTTGATATGGGTTCCTTCCCACATGCATGCCTTGCCTCTCATGTCTCTTTTGGGAGCTTGGAGTCAATATACAGAAATTTAACTCCCCTAACAAGACAGAGTTGCATAATTTTATCAAAGCAAGAGCCTCAATTATGGGAAAGAAATAGATGATTTCTTATTCACTCTCTAAAGTCCTATGCTCTGAATAGTATATACATAGGCTGGGGGCAGCCAAAATCTCATGCTTGTCAGGTCTGATCTAGCAGTTTTTGGGAGGAAATGGTTAAAAACAGAAGAATGGTAGGGAAGATGGTGGATTTGCTCAAGTGACCTTGCATCCGGGAATGCCAAGGCCTGGAGAATAAGAGTGTGGGAAACCCCCCATATTACACCTACTACTGTTTGTCCTCAGTCTGTTTTGAGAAGAATTTCTGTGTTGAGATGATGTAGGTGTTTTGAGAGACTCAAAGACACTCTCACAGGCGTGCTTGAGCTCCCTGCCTTGGAAGAGAGAAGATCAAAGCTGAGGAGACCTCATCACAATGGTAAAATACACAAGTACAGGCCCTTGTTAAATGGGTGCAAACAGCAGGCCCACGGTTCACTAGGATGAACTGAGCCTGATGGGGCCTGTGTTCCTGCTTGGATGTCTGTCTCTGTCTAGGTGATTCAGCATCCTCCAGTTAGTGAGCAAAGAAATATATTTACTCTTTTTATTTCAGCTGTGATTTTGTGGTTGTTCCAGCTGCCTGCCTGTGTTGACTCACAGAACAATCTTTCTAAGTCATAGACTTGATCATATTTCTAACAAATGGATCATTTAAAGTCTTTCACAGAAAAAGAGAAGAAAGCTAGGAGACAAGCTGGAAAAGAAGTTAATAGCATTCTTTTGAACTGATTGACTAAGTGAAAATACAGATGTTTTTAAGATTAGTTTTTCAACAAGAGGTAATTATTTGATCCAGTTTCTTTATGTTTTAGAATCACTAACTCTCCAGTGAAAATTAGCAGAGCTCTAGTTACAAAACCATTAGCCTTGTTCTCGCCAATCTCTGGAAGCCTCTGCTTATTTATATGTTTCTTGATTGTTCTATTCTGTTCAGCACTGTTCTTTTTTGACATCACAGAATCTCTTATTTGAGAAAGATTAAATACATATTTAAGATTTCTGACAATGAAAAGAACTCATATAGAAGTGGCATAATTAAGGGAAGTTGTTACTACCAAACCACAGGACAAGTTTTCCTTACAGACCCTAGGAGAAGTGGGAACAGAGGTTTGTGAAAATTCGGGTCTGCCTTAGCTTATCAGAAGTATTGGAAGAGATGAAGTGAGATAACAGTCCCACCGGCAGACCTAGACATCATATTCTGACTACATATAGAAAGAAAAACCTAGGGATAAAAATGGATCATTACTTTCCCCCCCCCAAAGTTTTATTTCCACTTAGTTCTGTTTAAACAAGTTAAGTGTAAATATGTCAGGAAAAGAAAAACTGATGGGAAACAGTGATTGAACTCAGAATGATTTAACATGGCAACCAGCCCAACTCCGTGCACGGCTGAGTGATCTTAGCCTCTGTGAAACAAGGAAATGTTTAGAATTTCAATGAAGATTATGTATGAATTTACTGCTTCCCATGGATGCTAGCAGACAAATCTATGTGAAGGTAGAAAAAGAAAGATGAATAGGGGTGAAAAGAGAAGAGACCTGATTTCAAGAGACTTCATAAAATATAAAACTGCAGTACAGCCTGTCTTGCAATACAAGCATTCCTGCCTTATCCTTTTGGTGCACTTTCTGCTTTTCCATATCTCTTTCCACTGCCCACTCTTTTTCAGAAGGAGAATTTTGAATTCCTCCCCTACACGGAGTAGCCTTCTGCGTGTTAGAGCACAGCCTTAGATTTCCACCCATCCCTCTCTATTTGCTGTCACACCTACACTTTTTCCTTTTTGGCCTACTTTTCATGTATATTCCACTTACAGTGTATATTGCAAAACTTTTTATCCCCATCATGCAACATTTTATGCACTAGAAAAGCTCCTTTTTTCTGTAAATGTATAGTACATAATTTCAATATTTCCTCCCTATAGTAGTTACTGTGCTGTATTTAAAACACAATGAAAAATAGATATGAGAGAGCAGGCCTTGTGCTGTTTAATATAAATAAACTTGCTTGTTTTATTACAAACTTGCAGATGGCATCATCATCAAATGGAGCCATTTCTATTTATCTGAGTGTCCTATGACTGGTATTGAGCAGATTTATTCCTAGCCTACCTTTAAACAGAGGACAGTTCCCCATATGCCACTGAATAAACTCAAGAAAAGATACTTTCTTCATCTTTACAGTTTCAGGGATTCCTTTGCACATGGATGGTCTCCTGATATTGATTAGAGTAGCCACAATGTTCCTGAACAGAAGCCAAAAGAGTGAAAAAAAGCCAGCATAATGGAAAAAAAAAAAAAAAGTAGAGCCATTACTCATGCCTTTTTATCATCCAGACATCTCCTTATTAAGAAAATACCTTTTAGGATCTGCAAGATTTAAATCTGGACCTTAGGACATCAGAGATATACTCTTGTCAGTAGCTTTTCTTTTTGTTCTCCCATACAGTTACTGGGACAAAAATTATACTAAATATTTTCTCCCAGTGGTTTCATTGCTGAAGTGGATCCACTGTGGGGTAGAAATACTAATTAGAAGGGTTTTTTATGTATTTTACCTGAACTACAGTAATTGATTTTTTCTGGGTCTGAATTTAGCTTTCTTATATTCCCATATTAGACCCAATTCTGCACTCTGTAACATATGCAAATATTGCTTTCATGGACTTGTAGCATGCAGACAAGACCTAGTTCATTTAGAGCCCAATCTAACTGCCACCTAATTAACAGGAAAGGCTCTGACTGGTGTTTGTGAATAGCATCAATCCCTTAATAATTTCAAATGAGACCTAATGGTGAATTAGTGAATATGAGTCTGTTGAGCTCATCAATGATAGTACTAAAGCAATAGCAAGAGCCTAAAAAACTCCTTAGGTTTCTTACTTGACTATTTGATGTAAACCTTCTTTTGTTATAGTACAGTTTCATCACCAGAATAAACCCGTCTCTTTTTTCACCCCAAACACTGAAACACAGCCCTAAAAAAATTGCATAACTACAAACTAGCCTAATGATTCATCTTTCTAAGAGAAAGTGTTGGTACTAAATTAATTAAGCCACAAGACCAGACAACTACACTTTGCAGCATTTCCTGCTATTCTGTTGGTGCCCACAACCACTATCACCAGGGTTTGTCAGTACAGAAAGTAATGGCAAGCAGTTTCTAGAAGTCCCATTACAAATTTTTACCTTATGTCATTGACTCAAATAATCTTTAGAAACCAGGAACCCACAAAAAATGCACAAATAGCAGAAACCAGAACTTAGGATATTGCAATTCTCTTATTTTAGTAAACAATGTTATGCTTTAATTGAAAATGATAGCTCAAGCACACCACAATATTCTGTAATATTGAACATCTGGTGTCATAGTAGTGAGTGTGATTACTTGTACCCAAACAGGCTGCACCAGAAACCAGGAAATTCATTATTGTTGCTGGCAAAACGATTTATTTCTGTGAATGACTTGAACATTATTAGTCACAATTCCCAAAACATCCCTTGCAACTTTGTATTATGTTCACTTTCAGTTACAGTGACAAGCCCATCATTATCAATAGCTGTAAGTGACACTAGAGCTGTAAACCTATTGAGCACATAGGGAAATCTCACATACATTGCTTTCTTTCACCTTAAAATCATTTGTCACCGTAGTAGCATTAGAGGAAAATTTTGCATTCCCCACTGTGTGTTGCACACAAATGACACTGTGTTGCTAGTGTAGATATTTAGAGTAACCTTTTTATTCTCCATGTAATTCACAGGTTAGGGGTATGCCCTTACCCCTGTTATTAAAACAGACCAAACTGAGCTGGTACCATGAGCCTCTGTATTTAAGCTTCACTTAATAAGAGGGTGCTTAACAAAGCCCTCCTCTCTGAACCCTCCCACTGCATTCTGTTGCAAATCACTGTTTGGCTGGCAAAGCCGCCGTGCTGTCCCCCCCAGCCCCAAACCTTTTCACGCTGAGCACTGCGGCTCTATCAGCAGCAACATCTCTGTGAGGGGCAGCAGGACCTCTCCTTGTGAGGGACGTTTTTCATTAATCCGGGGCACTGAATGGAAACCAATCAGACAGAGAGTCCCTTTGGCTTCTGCTCGCTGCCTGCCTGACTTAAAAGTGATGCCGGGAGAGAGGGAGCCCTAGTGAGAGGCGAATGCGATCCGCGCTGGAGCCACGGGAACAGGCAGAAGGCAGGAAGCAGGTAGAGGAGAGGCACTGAACGGACAGAACTGGGCTCACACAGACAGCCTGGGTGAGTAGATCAACTTTCTGTAGCATGAGTACTGTCCACAGCAAAGGAGCAGATGATTTCTCTAGGAGTGCCTAAAATGTTAAAGATGCCTTACAGGTACTTTTTAGGGAAGGGGGAGTGGAGGGACAGTGTCAGCAGAGCACTTTTCTTCGAGAGTTCTGAAGAAAAACCAGCCCACTAAATTGCTGAAATCTAAACTTCTGATACTGTATATATGACAACTACTTGTGCATATTAAAAAAAAAATAGCAATGTATAGGCTGTTTGACAATACTATTAGATATTATTCAGTTTTTCCTGCCATATAGGAGCAACAATATAGCCTAACTTTTGTGCAGGATGCTTTTTCAACTGTCCAGATAGAAGTTATCCCCTTTTTCTTTTTTCCCCCCACATATGTGTTAGCTAATACATCAAATTAAAACCACCCTGATTAAGAAGGATGCAAACATAGGAGGTCTTTCCTACTACTAAGAATGAAGTACTAAATTTTTTTTCTAAATTTTCTTTAGTGGAAGTAGCAAAATTAGTGGGATTTTTTTCTATGTGTTACAGGGGGAAGCGCAGCTCAGGGTTCAGAAAGACTGAGAGCTGAGGGAAATGTCTCTTTGGATATTCACAGCAGTAAGCCAAAGTAAACAGGCTTAAAGTACAAGGGTGCTTTCCAGAGGTGCTTCCAAACTACCTTGTCAGCCTAATATGTATAATCAGAGAGTCCCACAGAAAGCAAGGCAGAAAGCATAAAATATCAAACTGACCACTTGCTTCTGAAGTAACCAGCAGAAAGCAACTGAATGACATTTTGCCTTTTCTTTTCACATGCAAGAAACATGCTGTCACATCTGTTCAATTTCACTGTATGAGCTTCAAAGAAAGAACAATGTATATGAACTAGAAGGAAATTGGTATCCCTTGCTGCTGTAAGGCAGTGTGCATAGAGTAGCCACTCACCTTGTCATAGATTTAAGTCACAGTTCAGAAAATAGGATGGTATTGCCTTAAAATAGTCTCCATTTTCAGTAGATAAATTTATAACCAATGTATGAGTCTTGCTCTGATTAAAGGGATAAAAGTGATAAAACTCATTTTACTGAAACCACAGCAGGGTTATGCTTCATTGCTCAGTAGTACACTAGATACTCATGCTAAAGATAAATATGGATAAAAAGGCAAGTGTAATACTTGCACTAGTTTTGGAGATGTGATTAAAAGGTTTGTTTAATAAATAATATTGTTCATAGTAATAGGAATTGCTAATGACAGATCTTTAAAAATCATTTTCTCCAAGTCATTCTCTATATCTAAAATGATAATTTTGTTCCAAAAATGGAGTGAACTATTTAAATATTCAGAAGATTTTTGTTATAATTTGTCTGTGTTATAATTTGTCTATGACTATTAAGAATTTATTAGTAGAACTATGTTAGTTGTTAAAAAAGGCATAATGCTATCTATGTGTCAATCTGACAGATAAAATATATTATCCTGTCATTTGTACCTCACTGTGTAATAGTATAAATTCAAGAGAGAATTAAATATATTTACAGCTAATGTGATTTTCTATTAACAAAAATATAAAACATCTATATAGATTCAGATGTCTGTGAAATAAATAATTCTTGGCTTTTTAAAGTTAGATAAACAAGATTAATTTTAAATTGAGAAATGTGACTGCATCAGTACTATTACTGCTTGTACCCAAAACAGTTGCCAAGTCATTTAAAACTTGATGGAGTGAGTTCAGCAATCAAAGTTTTTCATATGCTTACTGTGTGAATGAAGTAGAGTTCTTAATATCAGAGACTGTCTTGTAGCCATTGCTGTAGAATATTATGCTTTGTATGTAACTGGTACATTTCACCTAAACACAAAAAGAAATTTGGTGATGCAATTTGTAGAGAAAATGTGGGCAGAAACATCTCTGCCATATGTTTTGTACAGCTCCATGATAAAATTGCTTCAAGATTGCAGCATTTTCATGCTCGTCTGCAGAAGAGACCATTCTGAAAAGACTGTCCTCCTCTCCAGACAGCAGCCCATGTGCAGGGATTTGTGCTCTCCTCTCACCTGGCTGTCGCTGCACAAGGATGCTGATCTCAGCAGCAGTTGCATGGTACTGGCAGAGACGCCCTCTCATCATGGGATCAGCCAATAAGGATGATTTCATTCCCTGACCTATTCACCAAACAAAATGTAATAACTAAAATCCACTAGCTTAAATGTCATCACCCATAACGCTGCTGAAAGAACTGTACAATGTAATTCTGACATTCACTTATCTCTGCTATCAGTACATGGTTTCTGAATCTGCACAGCATGGGTTGCAGGGAATCTACTGGCAGAAGCATTTGAGAAGTAGAGCCAGAGAGTAACAGGACTGACAATTTTCTCTGAGGATGGGTTTCTTCAGGAGATATTATATAAGAAAACTGGAGTACATAGGCTAGGATATAAGACAATACAGATACAAAAATGAATGTGTTTCTTCCATGAAGTCAGAACTATTTAACTGCAGAAGGTAACTGGAGAGAAAACCTAGAGAAAAATGCATCTCCCACACATATCAGAATGCCTTTTGAATTTCTAAGGCTTGCAGCAGGTGTTACATGCAAATGTTATCTGCAGAAGAACTAATATTTGAATAGAGATGCCCAAGTAAAAGCTAACTGCATTCTGTATGTGAGGGAGGGCATTCATGAAAATAATTTATAGGAATAAATCCAAAATTTTACTGAAGGTAAAGGAGGAGAAGGAATATAAAGCAAAGGGAAATGAACAAAAATAATTTTCACGAAAGCAGTCAGGGTAATTTCTCTTCTTACATTTTAAACACATAGGAAATTGCTGAATGTTAAAAGGCAAGTTATTTTCCTGACTTCCAGTGACTCATCATGATAAAAAATACCCCAGTGGCATCGAGGACTACTTGCTGAGCACGAGTGAACAGGACAGGTGTATCTTGGTCCAATGATACTATGTGTCTGCAGTGAAAAATCCTAGCGAAACTGAGTCTTGGTTACTTCTGGGAAAATGGTATTTCAGGGAAAATACTGGATGCATACTGAAACTCAGAAGAAGGCTCAAAACATTTTGGAAAGAAATAATTCTTTAATACACACCATGTAATTTTATTATAGAAATGTCAGGAAGTGAAGTATGCTATTTATAATCCCTCTTCTGCAACCTTGGAAAGATTACAAAAGGATATCATTGTCATCCCATACACAGACAGTGCCACACAGAGACTTGTCTTGGTCTCAATTACAGAGTAGCTCTGTGTCAGAGCCAGGGATAAAATGGGCCCTCCACTTCCCCAGTCCTCAAATTTCTCTGTATGATTACATCAATGTTCATAAATATATATTTACCTTGAATACTTAACACCATCAACAACCGCAATTGTTTCTCTTAAAATGTTCTTCTGCAACTGCAAAATGGAGTACTTCGAGTGATGGTCAGTGTATTCCTTTGCTAGTAAAATGCAAACTTCTATAATTAAATTTCACAATTTTAGCAGTTAAAATAATAGCAACATCAAGACAACATTACTTTGGATTCTGTTTCTCTATCTCAGAAAAACATAGTTTTCATATTATGCTATCTCCTGACATGAAAATGTCAAGGAGGTTTAGGTAAGTACAAACTTTTTAGATGCTAGATGGTGCCTTGTCCTCAGGCTATATTTTGAGGATATATTTGAGAGAAAGAACCATCGCCTTCATGGAAATTCTGCCTGTAACAATATTACACTTTTGGGTCATGCATGTTGGTACTCAAGGATTCCACTTTCTAAAAGATACTGACAACATCTTGTCATTGTATATAAGCATGTTGAGAAAGAGCTCCTAAAGCACTTGTCCAGATTCAAAACATGATTTTTGTAAATTACACCAAAGAAGAGATTCTGTGAAATAGAGAAAATTGTGGATAATGTATTCATGTTTGGTAATGGAAACAGTAGGCCTTTCCATCATTTTAAACAAGTTACACAACAGCTCCCAGAAGGAGATTATCTGAATTTACATACTTTTAACAGTTCAATTGAAGTCAATTAATAATGTATAGAAGCCTTTTGGCAATATATACAGGCATAATGACATAATAGTCATTACTTTCAAAAAAATTGATCTATTATATTGAAAATCAGTGCTGTAGAATTTGACATTTATACAGTTGCATGTCTTAAAAATAATTAAATAAAACATCAAGTTATATAAAAACTCTTCAATAAAGGAAATTTAAAAATATAGTAATCAAAAAGCTCAGCTTAAGATCTTACTAAAATAATTGGGTTTTATTTTCTCTGTACTCCATCACTGAATATTTGCTCCTAAGGAGATGAAGAGGCAAAGAAAAAAGGTTTTAGCTGGCTATAAAAGTGAGAATAATCCCATTGCTTCTGTTTTAAAAGAAAAAATAAGCAAAGAACAAATTCAAATTAGCATTATAAACTCTGTATGATTTGAAGGTATCTGTAAACTACTCATATCTGATTTTAACAGATAAAAATAGCCCCAGAACATGAACAGAACACATATATACATATATATATACCTTCATACATGTATACATACATCTAGAGACATAAACCCAGGCATACCTCATGAAAATTCTAGAGAAAAATAATAAAATATTTGCACAAACCAATATATTATAATGGGTTTGTTTAAGTTTACAGTGCGGCATTCTGGCTGAATCTTTCTGCTTACTTTGTTGTTTGTTGCAATACTTTTACATGGTTTGGATTATTCTTTGCCTTTTCTATATTAGTGGATTTAAATATCAAGCTTCGTGGTGGGAAGTTTTATAAAAATGTTCCTTCTTCTTATTTTTAAGTCATAGATGCTGGTTGTGGGTAATGTCGTGGAAATAATTTTGCCTGTGTAGTAAAAGGAAAAAATAAACATCAGGAAAACATATTTATTTCAAAAGGAAATTCTTGTAGTTGTTTGAACTATTTGTCAGGAGAGCTGTTTGTGGTTATGCTGCATTCCACAACTTGTATTCAGAACAAGTAGCATTTTGCAATAAGACTAGTCCCACTGAAGCCAGTGAAATTCCTTTTGTGCATTTCCCTTACCCCAAGTAAAAATGAGTGCTGAATCTGTGTTCTTATAATGATGCTATATGATAAAAATTTCTATTTTCCTCAGAGTAAACATAAAAATATTAAATTGCAGAAAATATTTTCCCATTTCCTGTAAGATTTGCAATAATCCTCACATTTGCTTCCCACATGTAAAAGGTAATTTCATTACTAATGAGAATTCAGACTGGTAGAAAAAAATGGATTTCTATCTAAAAAATAATGTAATGTCTTCATTCCTTTCTGTTATCTGCCATCCATGGATTGCCAGCAATTGAGCATGATCTTGCTCTTAATGGTTTTAAATTTGTGTTATATATGATTTCTTTCCTAGTCAAGACAGGTTTCTGGTTGGATTTACATATTTTCTAGAGTAAGATAATAAGTAAAATCCTTTGTGTTCTAAATAAAATTAATTAATTTCTTCAAGTTCCTTCATGGAGATAGAACTACTTTTTCTACAATACTGAAGGTAATTGTTCTTTGTTTAGTAGTAGTAATAGTAGTAGTAGCATCAAGGCTGAAAACTCGCATATTACTTGAAGTACTGATTTTGTGATATTTTAATTACATTTGTCACATTTTGATGAAATTCAAGCTTCTGGTACTGCCTGCTCTTCCAATTATTGTCTTCTTGAAAAATCTACTTATGGTACCAAACCATCCCTGAAGTAAGTAAAAGGACTTCCAAATAAAAAAAAATTATGTGTTTAATTACTTATAATCACTTTTAATAGCAATTAAAGAGAAGAAAAAATACATTTAAAAAAGATCATTTAAAATGCAATATTGTGGGTAGCTACAATAAAAATAGGACCACAGTGAATGTTGTAATTTTTGTCCTTTCTTCACCAATAACATTAGAATCAATAATTTTTACACACGGAAAGCTGAAATCTGAAGAAAAAATACTTTAGAGGAATGCAAATAGGGGGTCATTGTGGTAGAATGGAAAAATAAATGAGTCACATTAATTTTCTGCTTCCTTCACCTCTAGTTAATTAGCACTAATTAAACTTCATGCTAGTCAGCCTGGGAGTTCAGTAGAAAATTTTAAAAATCCTGAAATTCCATTGCTTGTGGTAAAAACATGTATGTATTTGTGTATATGTGTATCTATATCTGTATAGATATACAGATATATATAGATATAGAAATAGATATAGATGATATAGATATAGATATCTGTATTGACACATATATGCATATGTGTCAATAAAATTTTATCATTATTTTGATGCAATTTTAGAGATGGAGGTCAGATTAAATGATCTAAGGATCTAGGTACAGTTGTATCTCTCTATATAGCTACATACATATCTACATATGTCTATGTATAGCTTTAAATGTGTAATAGCCAATA
>VZTR01016510.1:57254-139018 GCA_013400775.1 Chaetops frenatus | reverse complement strand
GTGGCAAGTTGGATCTGAGTCACCAGTGTGTCCTGGCAGCCCAAAGGGTCACCGTGTCCTGGGGGCACCAGGCCCAGGGAGGGATTGTCCTGCTCTGCTCTGCACTGGGGCAGCCTCACCTCCAGTGCTGGGGGCACTTTGGGCACCACAAGATCAGAAGGATCCAAAGCTGTTGGAGAGTGTCCAAAGGAGGGCAACAAACATGGTGAAAAACTTGAATGGAAGCTATTTGAGGAGCAGCTGAGGGCACTTGTTCTGTTCAGCCTGCAGGAGACTGAGGAGAGACCTCATTGCAGTTATACCTTCCTTGTGAGGAGGGGCAGACACTGATCTCTCCTCTGTGGTGACAGTGACAGGACCCGAAGGAATGGGCTGAAGTCATGTCGGGGAGGTTGAGACTGGGTATTAGAAAAAGGTTCTTCCCCTGACAGTGGTCAGGCTCCCCAGGGAATGGTCAGAGTACCAAACCTGAGAGAGCTCAAGGAGCACTTGGACAATGCTCTCAGGCACATGCTGTGACTCTTGGGGATGACTCTGTACAGGCCAGGGAGTTGGACATCATGATCTTAGTGGATGCCTTCGAACTCAGCACATTCTGTGATTATATTTTCATCATTATTTATTCTTCTGAAGTTGTTGTCTGAAGCTGACAAGCTGTCACTGCTTGTAACAGCTCTTAATTTAGATGTGATAATTTTATCATTCCTACTGTACACAAGAAGCTGGTATTTGGCAAACATTAAAGGTTAAATTTGTACAAGTGCTGCTCTCATGCACTCAAAAATCCTAAGAAACCTCAGAGTGTGAAGCTGTTGTGTCCTTACAGCCACTGCAAAGGGGAACTGGGACCATAGGCTGCTCCTGAAGGCCAGACTTTTTTTCTAATGAACAAATGGAGCTACTTCCTCCTTGCTCTGTTTTCTCTACTTTTACAGGGCAGCCTGTTGTCCTGCTGATAGCACCTACAACATCAGTCCTGGGAAGCAAAAGTCTGCAGCCATCCTAAACTTATGCAGCAATAAACACAGAATACAAACACAGAATCAACCGCGGTGCAGCTCAGGTCCAGGGAACTGAGCTCCTTTGTGCAAAGGAACAGACCCAGGGGTTGGGCTACTCATCAGCTCCTGTGCTACAAAAGATGTTAAAGTGTTGGATTATCTGGGCAACAGGTCCCTAGCACATTTCTGTCCTTAATCCCCGAAAGGAAAAGTCATTTGGAAAACTTCAACATAAAAAAAACAGCCAAGGGATGAGCAGGATATGAGTGTGGAAGCATCAAGAATCTTGGTTCTTCCTGGAGGGTGAAGGGGAACTGAGAGGAGCTGTGGCTGTCCCATCCCTGGAAGTGTTCAAGGCCAGGATAGACAGGGCTTGGAGTGACTTGGTCTAGTAGGTGTCCCTGCCTGTGAAAGGAGGTGGAACAAGATGAGCTTTTAAGGTCCCTTCCAATCCAAACAACTCCATGATTCTATGAACTCACCGTGCCCAACACAGAGGAAATGGCTCTGCCTCCTGCAGCAGCCCCTCTCTGCAAACAGATTCTTCCTCCCCTCTGCAGATGGCTCCCACGCCTGCAGTCACAAACCACCGAGCCCAGCATTACCCCAGTTACAATTCTCCACCTCTTCTGCCTGAGCTGTGATGAGGCACTGAGTGCCCAGCACAGCTCCAGCCACCCCCTATCCTGAACTAAAGAGCTCTGACACAAAGAAGAGATTTTCTTTTAGATGGACATGATGCATCTGACCCTGGCTGGGTGGGCTGAACAGCCTGTTTAGTTACTCCAGAAAAACACCCTGGCACTGTTTATCTGCTCTCTTCTACTTCCACCTTACTGCATAGCTGGGTAAAAGAAAGGAGTCCCCTCCCACACCACAAAGGAGCTCATGGGCACTAAATCCCTCCAATTCCAGCACAGCAGCTCCCCATGACACCAACCCCACACTGTTTGCCAAGTGCAGCCACTCTTCCATGCTGTTCACTGTGGAAACCACACACCAACCACAGCAGCATCATAAATGAGCAGAGCCTGCTGCAGCCCCACACCACACCCCCTCTGCTCTCCCATGCCAGAGGCCAAAGCAGTGCCAAGGACACGAATGAAAAAGGAACTTACTGTCAAAGATAGGAGCTTGCAAGAACCCTGCAAGGAAGACCACAGCTCGTGGGTCCTGTGTGCTGCACCCTAGGAAGCCCAGGGAAGTCTCCAGTACCTCTGACACTTACACCTGCCCTCCCTGGCAGGTGAGAAGGTGAACAGCTCCAAGCCAACTGGGCTTGCATATCCCAGCAAATGTCCCCAGGCTGTGAGCTGAACACCTTGGCAGCCTGGGCAATGAGCATCTCTCCCACATGATCAGGACTGTGCTCCCACTGTGATCAGGCTTGGATCAGGTCCCCAGCAAACGTCAAAGTGTTTCTTGAGAGCCACTGGATTTGCTGACAGCTTGGAGAAGCTCCCTGAGTCTTTGTTCTTACCACCACTTCCAAACTAATTTAAGTTTGTGGTGACTGGGAGCCACTCTCAAATTCTCTCATTTGAAAGAAACATGCATCCTTCATCCCATTCAATGGTTTTATCTGGAGACAACTCTGTCCTGTCCCTCCCCCACACCAAATGGAGTCAGAGCTGGCACCTGGACAATGCTGGCAACACAGCAGGACATGTCACAGAAGCAGTGGCAGCATGTCCCCCACGGCCACACAGTTCTGCTGTTAAATCCACATAGGAGAGCACTAGTTAAAGTAGGAAAGCTCCTGGCCACCGGAGTCCTGGAAGCAGCAGAGGCAGTGCTGGTGCCTGTGTGCTGGCAGGGCCTCTCAGACGTGGCTGACGGCAGCAGCGCTCCTGAGCACAGGATGCCCACAGCTCCTCCCCACACAGCTCGGGATCTCTGCACCAACTCGTCCAGTGGCACAGGGCACAGAACAGATCCAGTTCCCCGGGAAAACATTTTGGCCAAATTCAGGAGTGAGAACACACAAGAGAACAGTGATGGCAGCATGGATACTCCTCTGGCATTCAAAAAGAGATTCGGGGGGTTGGGTTTTTTTGCTGCAATTACTTACAAGTGCAAAAATCACAGACACTTAGGGAAGCTGCACAGCCCTTGGAACAAGCCAAGTTCCCCTGGAGCTCATCCCCCAGTTCCTGGAAGACAGCTGGGATTTCTCTGGGATGGACGCCTTGAGAAAACAATTAGCAAAACTAAAATGGTAGAGAAGACATCCTATCAAAACCACACCATCTACCACCAGGCTACAGGAACCCCAGCCCAGAACAGAAATCAGTACAGTTGCTCAACAAAAACAACAACAAAAAATTTAATTGTGTTAAGAGACAAACATATTTAACAAAACCCACACTTCCATTAAAAAAATTCCTTGTGCCTGGGCACCTGAGCCAAGCCACTCTCTGTTCACAGCTCTGTGGTGCTGCAGAGTACCCAGGGAGGCTGGGACTGCTACTGGGAGTAACTGCTGCGTAACCTGACCAGAGCAGAGAGCTGCACTGCAGACACATGAGAAGGGACATACAAAAGAGCTATGAAAAAATATACATTTTAAATAAAGAACTTACAACAAATTCAACTTTACACAAAATATTATGGCTGCCATGTCTCAATTCTAGGAATTATTTTTGAACTCTCAGCATCCTGTTTTCCATCTCACATCACCTATGCAGTCTCTTTCTCCAGAGACTTCTGTCTCTGTCCAGCTCAGTCCAAAGTACCTGAAAATGAAAACACACATTATAGTCTCACGAATCAGAAGTGGGGGTCTGTGAATAAATACAACTTGTTTACAAGCTGGCAGAAGAAAGTGCAGTAACTTTAAAGTTTAAGCAAATCACACACAAGTTAAACCAAATCTAGGCAAAAAACTACTGCACATGCCTCAGGGTCCAGTTGAGCCATTCCAGTGCTCAGAGGGGCACTGCAAGCCACACTAGGAATTACTGAGGAGTGGAAGCAGAGAGCTTTGCAAATAATTCAGTTCTTTCTCTCCTAAGTAAGTGATTACACAAAATACTGAAATCAAGTAGAAACTCACCTTCCAAAAAAGCAAATTCATCAATAGCTTCAATGGCATTATCTGAAAAGAAAATTGAGAACAATTAAAATAGATAAACCAACTCCATATTTGCATCTCCTTCAAACTGCAATATTTGAAATTTAATCACAGCACAGTGACCAGTTTCAAAGAGATTTACTTGTTTTGGAGATGGTGTGTGAAATTATTAGTTTAGTCTTTGGTAGAAGTTTTTCTCTCCCATCTTCAGGGAAAGAAGGAAAAGAATCCATAATTGCTTCAGCACCTCCAGACAGGTGGAAAAATCCCCCATCCCAGCAATCCTTTGCTAAGGCCAGCACAGAATATGCTCCCATACCCAGGTCCTTCCTCTGCAGGGTTTTCCTTTTTCCTTGCTGGGCATACAGGTAAGCATCTTTGGCTATAGTTTCAACAAACAGCTCCTGCAAGGCAAAACAGGACAGGTTCACATAGGAGATGAGAGAGAGAACATCCTGAGGAAAAAGCAAGGTCCTACAAGGCTTCAGGATTAAATCAGAATCTTCATCCTAACCTTATCCCTTCCCAGTAAACAGCTCTGAAAATACCAAAGGAAATGGATGGACAGTGATGCACAGGACAAGCAATGACAGAGAAAGCTGGGAATGTGGGTTCCTTGAAACACACATTCTCTGGGAGACCCACTCCACAGCAGGGGCTCCCAGGGCACTTTCTGAAGGGGGAAAGGTGTCCTGTGCTCAGGAGATGAATCATGAAATTCTTCAGGTGGAGAAACACCTCTAAAATCATTGTGTCCAACCATCAACCCAGCACCATCTCCACGTTCAGCACTACCCCATGTCTCCAAGTGCTACGGGTTTTTTTAACAGTTCCAGGGATGGTGACTGCCTCGGGCAGCCTATGCCCGAGCTTGACAACTCTCTACATGAAGGAATTTTCCCAATATCCTAAACCTTCACAGGTGCCATTTGAGGCCATTTCCTCTGGCCTTGTGCCTTGCTGCTGGGGAGAAGCGACCGACACCCACCTGGCTGCACCCTCCTGTCAGGGAATTGTAGAGAGCCAGAAGGTCCCCCAGAGCCTCCTTTTCTCCAGTCTCAGCCAACCCACAGCTCCTTCAACTGCTCCTGGGGTTCCAGACCCTTCCCAGCTCAGGCCAGCCGCAACCGCCCCGCGGGTCCCTCGCTGTGACAGCCGTGAGCTGCCGCGGCCCGGGAGAGAAGGAAAAACCTCCGGGGAAAGACCGAGCAGCGTTCCTGCCCCCAGAACCCCCGGGCAGAACTCCTNAGCGCTGCGCCTGCGCGGGGCCGCGGGGCCGCGCCGAGCTCGGCGGGGCGTTGCTGCATCGGCCCCGAGCATGGCCCCTCGTCCTCTCCCCCAGCCCTCTGCCAAACACAGCGCCTCATCATCCCCAAACACGGCCCCTCATCCTCCCCTTCACCGTGTCCCCTAACACAGCCCCCACAGCCCCATCCCTGTCCTCCCCAAAGATGGCCCTCAGTGCCTTCCAGCCACCCACCGTGCACCAACACGACTCTCGGGCCTCCCTCTCTGGCCATGATGATTTTTGCCTTTTGTTTTATATACCCTTAGTATACCCTTTCTATAGCTTTTATATACCCTTAATGCTTTTAGACTGCATACTTGTAATTCCTTAAGCCTGATAAGTTGGCAGAGTCTTAGCATTCTGTTAAACCAAGAGACAGAAACATCCTTGGAGTTGGAGGCTGGAAAGCCCTATGCTGTCCTCAGAAGGCAAGGTCCTGCCTAGAACATATCTTGTAAACTAAGATTAGGCCCATCCAGGGGAGAATTCCTCAGGATAGGGGAATATTATGCTATTCATTCAAGTCTCTCATTGAGGAATCTTTGTTAAATATGCTGATTTGCTAGGTCTATAAAACTGTATATGCGATCTATCCGGGGGCGTGCATTTCAGCACGTTCCACCTTGGCGAAATGGTGCACTAATAAGGATCCTTATTAAATATCAAGGTAAAAACCCTTTTCCCCCTTAACATGTCTGGCTCTTAATTTTAACACCAGAAAAGGCATTATCTCCCCACAGGAGGAGGCAGGAGGATTGGAGCAGATGGGAGGTGGCTGTCATTGCTGTCATTGCTGTCACTGCTGTCACTGCTGTCTGCCTGTCCTGTGCCCCAGAGTCAGCTCCCCGTGGGTCCAGTGTAGGACTTCCCAGCACCTCCTGTCCATCCTACCTCCAGCTGGTGGGATCAAGCCCTCCTTGTGGGCATCCCTCCACAGGATCCCCAGGACCACCTCCCTTGGCCAACTGGCTCCTGCCCCAGCCTTCCCCATGTCCTCAAACTCTGTCTTATCCTAAAGCATCTGCAGGCAGGAACCACCTCAGGCACTGCTGGTGGGACACTTTCCCAAAGGGCTGTAGGGACACGCCAACACTGGAGCAGGGACACCAGCACCAAGCAGCAGGCCAGACCACCCCTGCCAGGGCTTGACTCGACTGCTCAGAGCATTCCTGCCTCAGAGGCAGTAAACAGTGTCACCAGGGCACTGCGATGGCCTGACACAGCACCCTGCCATGCAGAGCTTCCCCTTGCTTCCCAGAGGAATTAGGCTCTTCAGCAGAGCACCTGTTCCACCGTTTTGGATACTCCAGGAAGCCATAGCTCTCACCCAGCTCTCCTGTGCTCCCGCAGAGCTCAGCTGTGCAGGGCTGTGCTGGTTTTGCCATGAGGCCTCCAAAAATCACCTCCACCCTCTGCAAGTCACAGACAGCTTTGAGACCTGACCTGCAGAGGAATCCTGGGCCACCATCAGACGAGCACATTGCCCATGCTTCTGGTGCCATCCCCTTGCATCCCACAGTCAGTTCCCAAAACTGGAGCTCTTCTCTGGATACAACTCTTATGGCCAGAAGAACTTAGTGGGCTGCAAGTGTCAAACCACAGCAGAGCCAAACTAGTGGTACACCAAGAGCTGTCCTCCTCTTTCTCCTCCTCCTTGTGCTATCTCACCATCAGGCAAGAGCAACTTCCTGGCGTTGCACACAGTTCCTCACCAGCCGTTAGAAAAGAGCTTCTGTTTTCAAGGGAGGGGGCCTCAGAGAGGCTTGTCCAGAATGCTTCGGGTGGTCTTTAGCAAGGAGGTGAGCACGCAGGAAAGCATCCACTGATGGAAGATGGTGAGTAAGAACCTGACCTGGGCTGTACTCGACAGGGCGATAGGATACTGGGAGCCATACGTCATGGCTGGAAGGGTTTTGGGGATGTCCTTGTGAGGGGCTGGATCTGGCCAACACCCTCGCTCCTCCTGAAAGGCAAAGTCCTCCTGTACATCTGAGCTGGATGGAGTTTCAAAGGCCTCTGACCAGTTCCTAGGCTCAGAGGAAGGTTTGCTGGGTGAACTTGGGCTGAATATAAACATCTGTGAAAGCAGGAGGCCACACTCCCACCAAGTCCAGGAGAGCCACCACCAGCACAAAATGGATTGGAAAACTTGGAACTGATCACAGTGATGGCAGTGCTGCACATCCAAGGGCTCTGAGCAAGTCCCAGCTCATGGAACAGGCCCAAAAGTGATCATTACAAACCACCAAATCATTCAGGTGTCAAAAATCCCAATGGCGTGTTTGGGAAGCTGGAAAACGTTGCTTTTTTCACTAATTTGAGTGAAAGCCCTACTGCTGGTATACAGGAAATTGCACATTCATGCTACTTCAGCACTGCTATGCCAAGTGCTGCCTTTGAAGGTTTACCAGGAAAATTGGGATGTTTGTCTGGGGAACTTGCACTTCTTTAAGTCTGTATGTATACATTATATTGGTTATGTCTAAAAATATTGCATCAGTTCCTCTGCATATTAGCACTTCCCTTGTGAAAATAAAAATTATGCAATCACAAACCCAAACTGAAATCCCAGAAGGAGAACTCCAAAATCAAAGCATACAGCTCCAGGGAAACAGCCAGCTCCAGTGCAAAGGGACACTGTGGTCTGGGGACAAGGGGATGGGAGAAAGATGGGCAGGGTAAGGTGATTCCTTGCTGCTCACAAGGTCCATCTGAGAAGCTTAGGAAAAACGTAGCCCCCCCATCCCATAGCTTTGTGCCATACCTTCAACCCAGCAATCTTCCTCCAAGAGCTGTTTAGCCTCCTCCTGGCAGCTTTTCTCTGGACACTCTAGAAAAAGGAGAATTTTGGTCATGGAGGAAGATAAAGGCAGCTCTGTGCTGGAGCAGATGTGTCCCAGTTCATGTGTGCACAGTGTGAACCACACAGGAAAGACAGAAAGTAGGGCAGTCTGCTGCTTCTTGGCCTTGTTTTTTCTGCACTCAGGCTTTGGTAGGATGAGTCTCAGTAGTGCCATCCCAGCTTTTCCTCCAGGGAGGGATTCAGTGGCCCTGTGTGGTCTCCCCCACCAACTCATCACGGAAAACATGACCAGGGCAAGGCAGGCTGCTCCCATCCAAGCCTTGGGAAATCTCTGGGTCTCAGATTCTGCCCTCAGGAGCTTTGCTGCTACCACCCAATCCCTCTGATTTGATGGTCCCTGGTAGTGGACAGAGGGTGGATCAGACCAAAAGACTCTGTGAAAGGTCTCCAGGATGCCCTTGTGGTGGGGTAACGAGGTCCCTGTTTGGTGCAGCGTGTTGTTTTCTCAGACATGTTTCTGGACCTTTTTGAGCAAAGACCTTGTTTTGTGGAGGAGACAGTGTGAGACTGTGTTGAAGGAATACCATATTCCCTGGGGGGAATTTTTACTCATTTTCCTCTGTGGTGTTTTAACTGGAACTGGTTTTCTTAATGGTTGCAGACGCATCTGGAGGGGAGAGATGCCATAGTGAGGCACCTTCGGGCAAAGTTCCAACAGAACAGGAAAGAACCTCCTGAAGTGGGTGGCTGGCCAGAGAGCAGCCCTGCAGCCTCCCATGGACCAGAGCCAGGATGGACCCCTGCCATGGCCTTCAAGGGTGATCCTCCTCAGGAGCCCCCCAGGAGCAGGAGAGTGGACTGTAGCAGGGCCTCTCCATCTCACAGTACAGGTCAGAGTTTGGGACAGCATTCACCTCATTCTGCCTGTGGGACCCCAGCACAAATGGTGTGTCAGAAGAAGGGGATGGCTCAAGATAACAACTTCCACCCAGTGCCTGCAAAGCCAGGAGATGTGTTGAACAAGAAGGTGGAAGCCAGCTCTTATCCTCCCCACAGGAAGCCAGCCCAGAAGACACGGCCACATGCCAAAGACAAAGGGGCTCCAGCAATTCTTGCCAAAGGTGCAGCTGTTGCAGCCCCCGTGCTCGCTGTGGGGAGACCCCAAAGGACAGAGCACCCAGCTCTGCCCCGGAGGAAGCCTTTGCCACACGTCGAGGCACTGGGAGTGAAGCCAGCCAAGCCCCAGCGCCCTCCTGGCGTGGATTTGGCAAAGTTCAAAGCAGCTGCACATCATGGGACATCCATCCGTCCTGCCACAGAACCACCAAGGAGTGCTCAGCTGGGTATGGCCAGGCACCTGGAAGTCCCTCAGGGAAGGGTGCTGCTCATTCAGGAAGGAAAATCTCCCCAGTTAGAGCCTGCAACTCTTGGGAGATGGAAATACTGGGAGGGCTGATGAAGATGTGGGGGCTTGTATTACCAGAGGGACTTTTATAGTCAATAGCATGAGGATGAGAATGAGAGAAAAGGAGGGCAGGTGAAGAAACAAAGTGCCTCGTCCCTGGCTGGGCACAAGTTTCCGGCTCTGGAGTGTTTGTAGGAAGTAAGGTTGGCGTAAGTAACATGAGAGACATTGCCGAACTGGAGTGGCCCAAGATGGCTGGGGACTGGAGCACATGGAGAAAGAAAAGCTGAGATCCAGGCTTGTTCAGCTGGGAGGAGAGGGAGGGAGATCTCACTGCCCACAGCTACTAACAGGGAGAAAATGGAGCCAGACTCTTCCTAGAGGTGCCCTGGGGCAGGCCTGGGGGTGATGGCCATGAACAGTAGGGGAGGTGCCAGTCAGACACTGCCCTGCCGTGCTGCACTGTGGCCTTCCAGATCTAGGCTGCTGTGGTGGCTTCTCACAATTGCTGTTCTGCTAGTCCACACTCCAGGTGATAAAACCTGTTTCAAATCCCATTTCTTGCTCAGTTTCTCTAACCATGACGGAAGATTTCCCTTCCTTTCCTTAAGAGAACTGAAAAATCAAGCTGGTCTGTGTTATAATTAAAAGGTGTTATCAGGGCTGGCCATGCTGTTGTGCTGGGAGATTCTCACATGACTGGGCCTGACTCAAGGCTGAGCAGGCCAGATACAGGAGGGAAGGATCTGCTCTCCCTGTGTCCTACAAACCAGCACTTTTTCAAGTATTTATTTGTCTCATGGGTCCTGAGTCAAGCTGCAACATCTAGAATTACACCTTGCCTTGATTTGGTCATTTTTCTTAAGTAAGTTTTAGGGCAATCTTATGATTTGCTACCTGATTGTGTATTACTTGGTACCATAAACCACAGAGATTTGATGTTATACTCAGGTCTTTGTGCCCATTTTTGGTTGGTCTGTGTGGTTGGTCTGACCAGGCTGGAGACAAGGCTTATGATACAAATAATGGCATGTTAGCAGGAGTGTGGTCATGGTGGCAATCCTAAAGGTTGCAGTAGTGCGTTCTGGCTGCTGATGCTCCTGAGCACATGGAGATATCCAGGAGTTGCCCTGACTCTGGTACATATCTGAAATTTAGGGATTTTCCACATTCATGATACCTGTTTTGGCCTCTTCCCCTCTCCTTCCATCATTTGTCCAGGAAGAAAGTAACATTAGAAATATACAAATGGGAAAATACATATTCAACATCCTGAGTGAGGAACGTGATGAGCTGTGTATCAGTCTGCTGAAAGAAAATCCCTAAATAGGCTATGGAGGAAAAACAGCTTGCTCTATCAACATGTGCAGTCAGTTTTATCTCCCCACCTCCCCCTGCACTAAATCCAGCCCAGAGTGGCTCTGACCTCAGGGCGGCTGATAGAGCTGAGGAGACAATATGAAATAATTCCTCCCTGCTGTCTCCCTTTCTGCTGTTTGCCACAGGTCACCTGAAACCAGGCTGTGCTGCATCAGTGCCCGCATGGTTCCCACTGCAAGATGCTCCAAGTGGCACAGGGTAAGCACTGAGGCAGCACTGCTATTCCAGGTGGCTTCCAGGCTGTGCCAAGCCACTGGGAAGGGCACAACACATGACAGGAAGAGGATATTTGGATTTTCCTGCCTGCTGCTGGAGTCCAGGGTGTGCAAGCAGCTCCCACAGTGTGAAGCAAGGCCGTCCCCTGGGGCTATGTTACCTCACTGTGGCCATTGCAGCCTGCTGCCCATCCACATCCAGCTGTGTGAGGAGCTGCTGGCACAGGCCACGGAGCTGCTGTCCAGCTCTGCCCCAGAGCCAGGGCCAGTCCATGGCCAGCCCACCTGCTTGTTGTTCACCCTCCTCCTGGCCACCTTGATTGTGCCCTCAACCCCCAATGCCGTCCTTGCAGCACTTCCTGACTGAGCTCTGCCTCACTGCAGGGATGAAGATGAGATATATGATGACATCGAGCCTGCTGGGCTGGCCAGGAGAAGCCCAGGCCTTTTGCTGCCTTCTATGTCCCAGCTGCCAGTGTATCCCCATCCCAGAGGAGGTGAGTACAGGAGGGGCTTGGATGCTGTTTGGGATGAGACTTGCAGCTGCGAGAGCTGTGAGACCCTGATGAGCCATGGGCAGTGGCAGGGCCTGTGCTAAGCCTACTGCTCCCCTACACTGGAGGGCAGTAGGTTCCTCTTGTATATGGGCACAGGAAACCCTGATCCTCCCACACCTGGGGGCAAACTCAGGGTTTGGTCCCAGGAGGAGAAAGCTCTTGCTGCTCCTTGTATCCTGTCTTGGCAGGTGTTTACACATCACAGCAGCCTCATGGCAGCACCTCTCCCGGCTTTGGTTTTACAGGTGGAAATGCTGGCCAAGCCTCTAACAGGGTTACCTTGCTGGCAGCTGCACAGAGGTAATGAGGTTTTTTTTACTCTTTCTAAGGGTCTCTTTTTACTTTTTCAAAATGGCCGGGGCTCCTTGCTGCTCTGACAAAGCTGCTGCTTTAATGGTCTCTGCTGGGCTTGCAATAGGAAGATCGGTGGTGAAGAGCACAAGCTGCAGGCTGTACACTTGGCCCAAGAGCCCCCACAGCCCCAGAGCTGGCACAGGGAAATACAATGGGGAGCAGCCAGCAGGGGGAAGGGGATGGGAGAGAGCAGAGCATGGGGTCATCTGAACCTTCCCATGGCTTTCAATGACTGCAGAGAATCCCAGGTCTCCCAGAAGATGAAGACCATGACACTCAAGGCATGCAAGAAGGAAGAGAAGATGGACAGGGAGTTTCAGAAGAAATTCAAGGTGAGCAGCAGCAAGTGATCATCACTTTTCCCTCCTAGCTCCTTCTCCCTGCCTGGGAAGGGTGCAGTGCAATGGCAGAAAGGAGCTGTGCTCAACAGGGACCAGTGATACCCAGATCACGCCCTGCCTTGTTCTCTCAGGTCACACCTGCCTCATTCTCCCAGATCTGACCAGTCCCATGGACCATTTGGCCAGAGAGGAATCTGCTTTTTTTCATGGAGGGAGAGCAGTCAGACCTGCCTGACTCCACTCCCCATGGGCACTGCTGTTTGTGTTTCAGTTCGAAGGCAGCATCAAAGTCCTGACTCAGATGATGGTCGACCCTGCAGCAACAGAGAAGAGGGGCGGAGCAAAGAACCTGCCACTGAGACGGGGAGAAATCCTTGATGTCATTCAGTTTACAAATCAGGAGCAAATCCTCTGCCGGAACAGCCAGAGGAGGTGTAAGTCTGGAGGGGGATGGGGTTTGCCCACAGAAGGGACCACAGCACAGTTTTGGAGAAAAGTTTCATTAGGCAAACAGTCCCAACAGACTTCCTGACAGACCTCCTCCACCTGTTAGACAGATCTGGCAGGTACCCTGCTACCCTGAGAAGATTCCCACTTCTCTCTGCACAAATGTCCTGCTCTTCCTTTCACTCAGCAGCAGCCTTTCTGCTGCGAGCTGGGCTTGTCCTTTCCCTCTGCTAAAAGCTTTTGCAGTCCTTGAAGCCTCCAGGCCACCAGCCCAGCACACCAGGCTTTGCCGTGGGCTCAAACTCCACAAGCTGTGTCTGCACTGAGGGATGCCCAGGTGGAATGAGTGCAGATCCCTCAGGCGAAGAAGAAGGGATCAGCCTAGAGCAGGTTCCTCCCAAGGGTCCAGCTTGGCTTCCCAGAGCTGGATTCCTCCTTGTCCCAGCTCTTTCTGGGAACATGAAGTGTTGTTAAACCCTGGGCAGGAGCAGGTGCTGGGATGATTCCTGCTGATGCCCTGGTTCCCAGCACAACGTGACATGTTTTTCCTCACTCTGTTGCAGATGGCTACGTGCCCCGGGCTGTGATGCTACCTCTGTGAGTACCCTTTCCCAGCCCCTTCATCTCCACTCCATGAGCTGCAATAACTGCTCCATGAGTGGCCAGAACCAAACTAATCCTGGCTGACAACTCAAAACTACCCAGCTCAGGCTGTGACCATAAATCTAACACCAGCTGGTTCCCCTGGGGTGGAATCTGCCATTTCTGATGTCAGGAGAGATTCTATCACTGGGGCACAGGGAGCACTCCCCAGGCTGTGCTCTCTCCTCTGCCCAGACACTGCTCAGAGGCTGCTGCTGACACGGGATGAGGGTGCAGCCCCTCTGCATGGCCGGGTCTGCAGCTCCTGGCAGCCTGGGACGAGGCCACCATCCTGACAGAGGCCAGAGTCATGTTAACCCCACTCCAGATAGTCCCAGCCCTGCAGGGAGAGCACAGCACTGGGAGGGGGAAACAGGGCTGCAGGTGGACACCAGAGTCCATAGACAGGTTAGGAGGAGATGAGACAGATATGGCAACAGGAGTTTGCCCTTGCCTTGGGGTTGGGAGGTGGTGGGACATGGGAGACCACACTGCCCACAGCACCCCATCTTTGTCCTTGCAGGGACACTGACATCTATGATGATGTTGAGACTTATGGTAGGTGCACATAACTGCTGCCATACCCCTTCACTGGCCACAGTGACCCCCACACCAGCACCACCCCTTCCTGACCCCTTGCTGTTTTGCTGCCTTCCCTCTTTCCCTTCCCTCCAGGCAATGCCTCTTCCTCTCCCTGAGGTATCCTTTACTTACTCCCAGAGACCTAAAGGTCTTCATGTTCCTCTGTTCCCAATTATTTGGACTACTCTGCACCCTGTTCTCAGCTTGCTCCCTTCACTTGCTGCCAGCCCCAGGGACCCTTCAATGTCCTTTGAGGTGTCCCTGATCCCCCAGACAACTCGGACTCCCCTTTCCCAAGCAGTTGCTCTCCCCTGACATGCCAACTCCATCCCTGTCTGGCACTTGGCTCTGAAGATGGAGCTGAATAGGGACAACTGTATTTCAGCTCTGCTCACAAGCACACACTTTAATTCTGGCAGGCTGAGCCAAGCAGGCTAAGACCAAAGGCACAAGACAGCACCACAGAGACCTCCCCAGGGGCTGAAACATGAACAGCACCAGACACCAGGCTGCCTTTGTGAATGAGCTCTACTTCCACTGAGAGAGACTGCAAAGCCACCGTGTCCCTGCCAGAATAGTGCCATGGCTGCTCAGCACGTGGGGCTGCACAGATCCTGTCCCACGGAGCTCAAGTCACGCCGTCACTGTAGCTCTGTTTTGTCTGTGTAAAATATGGCAATGGTTCAAGAGGGTTTCATGACCTTATTTTTTTCTGGATGGGGAGAGAGGAATAAAATCAGGCCCATAAAGGTTTTAGTATTTTTCTATTCCCAGAGTATCTTCAGCCTGAGACTCACCTGCCCTTTCATTCTGCTCCATACTGTGGCCCCAGTGACACTCCTGGCCTGAACCAGAGGCAAACTGGACAGAGTAATACTCTAAAATATCATTAATTATGGACCAGGTGCTCCAGCAGCACCTCATGGCCTTGGGGCAGCTTCCCTGGAGAGCTGGCAGGAGGTTGGATCTGTTGGGGCAGATATTTGTGTGGGAACATTCAGCATCATCTCTTGGTGCCTTGGGCTCGTATCTGCAGATGCTATGGGGAATTCTCTCATTCACTGGGAAAGTTTCCCTTTGCAGCCCCTGTCCTCGTGGAGCTCTCACAAATGGGGGCAGGATCAGGGCGCACTCACAGCCGGTGAGGAGCACAGATCTAGTTCAGGACCCAGATCTGGTGGCAGGACCCAAATCCTTTTAGATCAGGAGGGAGTTCTGGGGCTGAATCCCTGCTCTCAGTCTGCACACTGGCCCCCATCCCAGGGACTGGAGGGTTAAACTGGGAGGGTTCAGCACCTCATGGGCCGGATGCCAAGCCCAGATTAACCAGTTGAAGACGTCACTTTCCATTATGGGAAAGGCTCCCAAATATCCCTGAAGCTTCTGGTTCTGGGGATTAGCCACCAGCACACTCAGCTCCTGGCACAGAGCAGGGGTCCATCGGTGCCGCAGGGCCCCATGGCCATGAGTGGGGCTGGGAGCTGCTCCCAGGGGCATCGTCTGGGCAGCTGAGGGTGACCATGTGGGAGTGGGTCAGAAGAGCTGTGCTGCACTCACTGTCCATAGCCCTCCTGCGGCTCTGGAAGTGGGTACGGGCTTTCTGGTACAAAAATGGCCTCTTGACGCTCTCAATGCTGTCGGTTGTCACTGGATGCCTCCTGGGGTTCCTGCTGCGGGCGCTGGAGCTGACAGACCTGGTAAGCCTGGCTGGGATGGTGATGGGAGTGAGTGGGATGGAGTGGGGCAGGGAGGCAAGCCCTGGTGCCAGTAAGGGTCCCAGATGGGCACAGCCCCAAAACAAAGGCTGCTACCCAAGAAAACCACCTCAGTGTAGGTTTCTGCCTGTGGCTTTTCTACTTTTTTTTCTTTTTTCTTTTCTGTTTTTTTGACCAAGAAGGTGCCAACAAATGCTCAAGCTATAGGACAAATCCTGCCTCCCTCCAATGGGAGTGGGGACCTCTGGGTTGGATTCCATGGGGCTGCAGGAGCCTCAAGGTGGGATGAGGATGTGAAAAGAGGGGGATGTTTACTCAGGTGCTAGATGCTCAGTAACACGCTCCTCCCAACACCACTAGCAGCATTGGCATCTGAGGGATGGGGTCCAGGAGATGGGGTTTGAGGGATGGGGTTTGAGGGATGGGGTCATCCATTACTCTCCCCAGCTGTGTGCAATCAAAGCACATTTCCATGCTCTGGAGAGGACCCAGCAAATAAATAGAGGGTTGGTGGGGAGCCTGGAGGGCTTTGAGGAGTCACCTTCCTTTGAGGAACCTTGGAAACCAATGCATTGGAGAAAATGAGAAAGGCACGTTGGCTCAGCGTTTTCCAGGAGCATTGCACTGCGAAACGGCACCGAGATCCTCTGACACTGGGCAGCTGAGCCATGGCTCAGCCCTGATCCTCGGCCAGGCTGCGGAGCCCAGGAGGGGGAATAGTGCTCCAGGAGAGCTTGGCTGGTGCTGGAACATCCCTCTGTTGCCCACTAGGATTTAGCAAAGTCTTGTCATTTCAATTAGGCCCTTCAGCATCAGCACAGCAGGGATGATCTGGTTACTTAATTGAAGCTGGGTGTAATCTCCCTGCATGCCAGTGCACACACCCGTGAGAGCCCAGCAGCCACCCACGCTGGGCATGAGGCTGGCAGAGTCTTGAGGCTCCAGCCCCTCATCCTGCTGTGCACCAGGTTTATCCATCCTCTGCTCTAGACCCATCCTGCCCTGTTGCCACAGCTCTGCTGTGGGCCTGGCAGCCACTAGAAACTGTCCCCACTAGAGATTTTTGTCACAAAATCTGGAGGAGAGCTGGAGAGGTGGCCAGTTCCTGCTTTCCTCCCAGCAATGGGAAAGTGTCATAAAGCTGAGACCCACTGGCAAAGAGATGCTGTTCAGATCTGCTGTTCAGATTACCCCTTGCACCCAGCTGGGCCCATCACAGCTCCACTCGGTCTGAGTCCCCTGGGGACATCAGCTGTGTCCAGCCCCCACACTGGGACAATGCAGGGGCAGCACAGGGGAGTGACTGAACAGCTGCCTTGGCACCCCTCAAAGCCCCAGCATGGGGTGGTGGCTACTGTGGAGTAACCAGAAGTACCTGCTTGTCTTGGGGCCAAATCAGATCCCTCCCTGACACTGCTACAGGGGCACAGTGAAATAGGGGGGATCAGGGATGGAGGGAGGGAAGATGGATGGATGGATGGATGGATGGATGGATGGATGGATGGAGGGATGGATGGATGGATGGATGGATGGATGGATGGATGGATGGATGGATGGATGGATGGATGGATGGATGGATGGATGGATGGTGGGTAGAGGTAGGGATGGAGGGAAGGAGGGATGCTGGCCAGGCTGCTGGTCCCACAGATCCCTCACTCTCCCCTTGGTCATGGCTGTGGGATCCAGAGTTTGGGGGATGTCTCTGCAGCCCTCCCTCATGTCCATGTGAGGGGTGTAGGGTTTGGAGAGATGCCATGGCACCAGATTGTTGTATGGATGGGCCAGACACCTGGGCTCTTCCTGAGCTCAGCTTTGCCACCTGCAGCCATGAGATATTCCCACCTTTTGTTGCTGCCAACAGCTTTGAGGCACTTTTGCAGATGCAGCCAAGCCTGTGCTCCTTGATAATGAGTGCAATGACTTTTGGGATGAGCCAGTGGTGGGGCCATGTGGACCATTCCCTAGAAGGCAACAGAAACAAGGATATTTTTGGGAGGGGATCAACTCCACATGGCCCTCCCTTGTTTACAGCCAGGTTTGCCACGTGGCCAGTATTGCCCATCCCTGAGCCAACTCCCAGTAACGGACAGCAGAGAAATGGCATCCTGGAGTATCTCAAGGAGTGGCTGCCAGCTCAGAACCAAGCTCAGAGCTGGGTCTGGTTGGGAAAAAGGCAGATTTCTTAGGTTTGAGCCCTTAGCCCATAATCATTTACCTGACACATGCTCTGCTCTATGTGCAGGAGAAGCAGTATTTTTCCTTTCCTGGAGAGCTCCTCATGAGGATGCTGAAGATGCTGATCCTGCCCTTGATCACCTCCAGGTAAGACATCATCTTCTGCTCTAAAGCACCATCTTTCCATCACATTGAAAACATCACCCTGTGATTCCCCTTTGAGGAGATAACCCCAAAACTGCATGGGGTGAGAATAACCCTGGCTCCAAGCAGCTGGCAGTCAAGCAGCATCCCCTGGTTTGGTGTCCATCAAACCCCATGATTTCCCAGCAAGAGTCTGGGACAAATCCTCACCAGGATTTGGTAGGCACTTGCACCCAGGTAAGACACTTCCACTGGCTGGGGTGTTTCCCTTCTTTTGGGCAGCTGGTGATGCCAGAACTCTCTGTGGGCTGTTGTGATGGGCTGTTTAACCTCAAACCAGATTCCCTTAGAGGGATTTGAGAAAGTTCAGGTAAAAAACATAAGCATTCATCAGCATCTGTGTTTGCAAATACCTATTTTATTGATCCATATAGACCTAGAAATAAGGAACAGAGCCAGCAATCCTACTGGGGTCTAAGCAAGGTCTTGAAAACTTTATATGGATTAACATATTGCAAACAATATGTTGGCATGTGCTCATTAGACACACACAAATGATCAGGTCCTTGTTCCCTCAAGGATGTGTCATTTCTCTATTGTTTGTCAGAGTTTGCTTGTTGTCCCATTTGCCTCTGGTTGATTTTTGAGAGCAGTGTGGTCTCTATCCTGGCCACACTTGGCCTGTTCAGTACCAGCCCTTGTAGAGACACAAGGGCCCACATCCCTCCCTGAGGTGCCTGAGGATTTCCCTTCACCCTCAGCCCTCCCCACAGCTCAGTTGCTGGGTGCTCCCCTCTGATCACTCTCCTGTCTGTGGGTGCAGGGTCTGCAGAGGCCTCCCAGGAATTTTCTTTCATGTTGGGTTGAACCAGGGATTTTTCTATAATGACTGAATGATGGTGAAGTGGTGTCTTCCCTCTATGCACCATCCCAGAGGGGCCTGGCTGTGCTCTGGGGATGGAGCTCTGGAGATCCCCAAGCCCCAAGCTGGAATGCACCACCTACTTCAGTGTTGTTTTTGTGAACTGTCTTGAGTTTCCAAGGCCCTTCTCCTGGACGTGTGGCTGCTGAATGGGATCCATGGGATGACCACCACCTCAGCCACCCTGTGTGTCCCCAAGGTTGGCACTGACCCTCTCAGCCCCTCTATTATGTCCTGCCTCAGGGTCAGGGCTGGCTGGGTTCTGCAGAGGCTTAGTGTGGGTCTGTATGCATGTGGGGCACACTGCAGCCCCCAAACACTCACATTTCATAGAATCCTGGAATATCCTGAGTTGTAAGGGACACACAAGGATCGTCATGTCCAACCCCTGTCCCTGCACAGACACCCCAACAATCCCACCCTGTGCATCCCTGAGAGCGGTGTCCAAACGCTCCTGGAGCTCTGGCAGCCTCGGGGCCGGGACCATTCCCTGGGGAGCCTGGGCAGTGCCCCAGCACCCTCGGGGGGAAGAACCTTTCCCTGAGATCCATCCCAAGCCCTGACACAGCTCCAGCCCTTCCTGGGCTCCTGTCCCTGTCCCAGAGCAGAGCTCAGCCCCTGCCCCTCCGCCTCCCCNAGATCCAACTTGCCACTGACCAGGACCCCCAGATCCCTTCCCACAGCCCTGCTCTCCAGCCTCTCGTTCCCAGTCTGTCCCTGCATCCAGGGCTGCCTCGTCCCAAGGGCAGGATCCAGCACTTGCCCTTGTTAAACATCACACAGCTGGGGATTTCCCAATCCTCACATTTGTCAGGGTCTCTCTGCGGGGCCTCTCTGTCCTTGAGGGTTTCAGCAGCTCCTCCCAACTGGGTGACCTCAGCAAACCCAGTCCTGCACCCAACTTGTCCCCACCACCAGCCCTGCTCTCCCTGCTGGGGCAGCCTGTAATGCCCTCTCCCTATTTTTAGCCCAGTTTTGCTGAGAAGTAGCTTATGGGTTACTTCTTAGGAAAGCTTATGTGTGCATGAAATCTGAACCTGCAGCTCTCTCCTGGGGCTGTGGGGTCCATCCCCACCAGGATTTTATGGACCTTTCTGGTACCTTCCTTTGCTGCTCACAGTGACACACAGCAGTGGCACAAGGTGATGGAGATATAAGAGAACAGTATCTCATAAAAAAGGAGCAGCATCAGTTATTCAACATAAAAATACACTAAGAATATGAACTTCTTAACCCTGGTTGAAAACAGAAAACACAGCCAGACCTTGAAAAGGGGCTTGGAGGTGTCTCCTGCCCTTTACAGATCGGCTTGGGTTGTCACAAGCTCATTCTGGGTGTGAGATCCTGTGGGCACTGGCACAGGAATGTGCAAGAGCTCAGTGATGCCCTTAGGTTTTGGTTTAAAAAACCTACGGAAACCCCTCCCACCTTGGAGATTTTGCCCATCAGGTGCATCTTGTGCAGTCTGGGGAGCAGACAGTGACCACTCTGTTCTGTGCTGCAGCCTCATGTCTGGGCTGGCCACCATGGACTCCAAGGCCTGTGGGAAGATGGGAGTGATCACCATCACCTACTACCTTTGGACAACCTTCATGGCAGTGACCGTGGGGATCATCCTCGTGGTCAGCATCCATCCTGGTGCAGCTGCCCAGAAGGACAACTATTCTGTGGGGAAAGTGGTGCTCAGCTCTGCCGACGCATTACTGGATTTAATCAGGTGTGTCACAGGAATTCAGCAGGAGCCAAGGTTGTGATAACAAAATTGTCCCAGAAGGTTGTGAGTTCCCAGAAGACCCTAGATCTCAAGGGAAACAGGAGAACCACTGGCCAGGTGCTGGTACCTCCAAGCCCAGCAACATGGGCTTTGTTTCTCCCCATCCATGCCCCTCTGGCCACTCTGTCACTGCCACTGCTCTCCCAAAGCCATCAGCAAAGAGATGCACTGCAGCAGAGATCAGACAGTCACGTTTCCTGCAAGGCTCAGATTCTCCTCTGCAGCCCCAGCTGGGACATGCCAAGCCCAGAGCTGGCCCAGGGCTGGGTTAAGGCAGCGGATGGGGTTGCCTGGGGCGGGGTTGCAGCACAGACCCAGGGGCTGAGGGAGAATCTCCATTTCTGCAGGTACTGAATTGACTGGACCAGGCTCTGAGCAGGGGGCTGCAGATGGGAGATGTCCATCCCAGGCTCAGGTTTTCCACCAATCCCATTTACACACGGTTATCAGTCCTGCTTTGTGTTCACCCTCCAGCCTTTCTTTGCTCTTAGCTTGCACAGTTGTCATAAGCTTTGTTGGCTCTTATGTCCTCCTCCGCACATTGTGCCCATCAGGAGTGCTTCCCAGGACGCTCCCTGTACTCTCACAACACACTTTAACCCTGTGTCATTGGTCTCTTACAGAAACATGTTTCCTGCTAACCTGGTTGAAGCTTCGTTCCAGCAGGTGAGTTCACCTGACCCCTCTGCATGCAGCCAGGATGTTGCTCAGCTCCACACGGTGCTGCCTCTTTGCCCACACACAGCATGGACAGGAGCCCCTTCACATTCCCCTTCCCCTCCCCTCCCCTCTCTTCTTCCCCTTCCCCAAACTTCCCTTCCCTGAACTTGCCCTTACCCTTCCTCTGCATTCTCCCACACTCACCCCAGGGTGGGCACCTGAAGGCAGGAGGGTGCTGGGAGAGCACAGACTCACAAGGGACCCCCGTGCCTGCCCTCTGCCTGCGAGACCCCTGTACAGAAGCTGCACACATCCCTTCCCTCGGATTCAGCTCCTGTGCAGCAGCTTTTTAATCCCTGGGGAGGGGCGGCAGCAGGGTGGGCAGGGGAAGGGACACAAAGAAGGGATGCTTGAGGGAAGGTAGAGGGGTCAAAGAGGAGAGACTGAGTAGCCAGATAGGGTGGAGAGGCAGGAAAAAGAAGAAAACTGCTGGCATTGGGAAAGCCTCGGTAAAGCTCCCAGGATGAGGGATGGAAGGACCAGAGGGACCCCAGCGCTGTGATGGCCCCCTGCAGGGACCCAAGTCACCAACACCACGAGTCCATTCCGCAGCCTTGGCTGAGGACAACCTGCAGCCAGCAGCCACAGCTCCCCTTGCCTGACTCCCACTCCTTGTTTCCACCAGCCTTTTACTCCTGGAAACCAAAGCTTTAACCTCCAGGATCACCCAGCCTAGGGCTGGCTTTGCCTCCATGTTCAGAGTGGGATGGAGCTCATGCCAGCAGCACCCTAACCTCCCTCCTTTGCTTCTGTTCCAGTATCGAACTGTTCTTGTCCCAGTGGTGAAGTCTCCTGGTTTTCCAAAGATACCAGGAAAACCTGTCAATTTTATTTACTTTGCACCTGATGACAACAACCCTGAAATTCATCAGCCTGTGTTCCTTGAGCTGACACCATCACCCGAGATGACCTACAGGACCCTAGCTGGGACCAGCAATGAGATGAATGTCCTGGGGATTGTCATCTTCTCAGCAACCATAGGTACCTGCTCCTCCACAGGCCCAGGGCAGCCCAGGGTGGCCACTGCTGCGGTCACCACGACTTAGACCTGAGTGAAAGATGTGGGACGAGATTCTTTTAGCTTTAATTGTCCCAGTCCCTGGGAACTGGCCTCAGCACAAGCTCATACCAAGGCCCCTGTCAGCACCACCTGTGGTGGAGCTCACTAAAGCTGTAGGCACTGGGAAGACTGTTTTCATCCCGTATTTCCCACATGAGTCTTCACTGCCCATGTGCAGCTCCTGAGGGTTTTCAAACCATTACCTAAGCTGGGGAGTCCTTTTAATAAAGTCTGAAGTGAGGTGTAATTTTGCAGAGGCTGCCTGGGATACAGCTCACCACAATGACCGAAACCCTTCACACTGAGCGTTCAGCCCCTGAGCAGGCAGGATGTGACACGGGATCACACTTGGTGCTGTTACAAGTACATGGGAATTCCCAACAGGACTTTCTGAAGGAGGTAGGGAAGCATCCTGCATTGAACAGCTTGCAGTTTTGTGTGGAAAAGGTGCTCAGCAGCAATTTTGGGAAGGAAGAAGGAGCAGAGGTCATGGAGAGACACATGCAAGAGAGGAGGTTTAAAGGGGGGAAAATCATTGAAAGGAGGAACTTGGAGCTGGCTCAAAGTGTAGGAGGACACGGGTGCAAGGCTGAGGGAGAAAGGGAGGAGGGATCAGGAATGAAAAAGAGTAGGAGGCAGTGAGATGAGCATGATGTCAGGATTATGTGTTGATTAAGAGGTGAGGGCAAGGAGCTTGAACTTTGTGTATAAGGAATTAAAAAGCCAATTAGAGGATTTGAGGTGTGGAGGCAGCGCAGTCAGCACAGCACCAGAGTGTGCTGGACTGCAGTCAGAGCCACAGAGATCGGCCACTTCTAAGTATGAGACCCCAGAGGAGTTGGCCACAGCGAGACTGGGCAGAGCCAGACCCACTGACAGATCCTTACAGCCAGAAGATGTCTCTGGCAATCTCCTGTCCCAGCAACCAACAACCTCTGCAGACCTTGGACACCCAGGAAAGGTCCTCAGCTCCTGCCCACAGGACACGTGCCCCCTCCAGCCCTGCCAAACCTGCAAGGAGAAGCTGCTTTTCTCTTCTAAGATTACACTTCACCCCTCCAGCGTGGGAGTGGGATCAGCCTGTTAGGAGGCAGTGGGGGATCACCTGAGCCAGCCCCAGCTACCACCTGCACTCCCCATGTTTTGCCCAGGATTAGTTCCACAAAACCACAGACTGGCAGATCATCACCTGCACCAGGCACAGGCAGCTTGATAAGGGCATTCATACACCCACAGAATGCTTTCCCAGATGAGAGGCTGAATTAACGGGGTTTACCTGCAGAAAACAGGAGAGGGACAGCCCCATGCCTTGGGAAATAGGGTTTACACCCTCTGTGCAGCAAGGTGGGGGGGTGGGGGGCAGGCTGAGCTCTCAGCAAAGTGTATTTGTGTTGAACACTAAAACTAAACGAGGTGAGTTGTGGGGCTGAGACCAAGGCATCCACGCAGTACCCACTGGGTACCCAGAGTGACTTTGCTATGAGGGCTGACCCCACATAGCTACCCCAGCTCTGACAGTTCTTCACTGTCACTGAGGGCCTCTCTGTTGCTTTTGAAAGCCACGAGAGGGCAGAGCTTTCAAGAGCCTTGCAGGAATCTGTCCATTTACTTGGGCCATGTCTCCCAAATCAGCTCTGGGGGACCTGAAGCACAATTACTTTCTTCCAAAGAAGCTGTTGTGGCTATCAAATACTGGGCAAATATCCACAGAGCTGAGATTTAAACATGCCAAACCTTGTCTCATTTCTGAAAGTTCTGGCAAATATGCAAGGCAAGAGATCCAACCACCAACCAAGGGCCTCTTGGAGTCCTCAACCCTGAAGACTGAAGAGGGATAAGCAGGACAAGATCCTGTCCATATTCTTCTTTTCCAAGATAAAACAGACACCTGCAAAGTGCTTTAAAATAAATTTTAGCCAACACAGGAAGAAGGACTTGCACCAAGCTGGTAACAAGATAGGCAAATGCTCAAAGGCTCCTTTTCCCTTTGCTTGATGGGTTCCTGGAAAACCTCTCAGCCAGTGAAAGCAATGGGGTTTAGCACTGGCAGACAGGACAGCACCATAACCCTTCTAACCATTCAAACCATAACCTGTGTTTCTGCTCTAGTATTCCTTTGACAGAAAATTAGGCTGGATTAGGTTAATGCAACAACATCAAAGAAAAAAATAGACTTAGGAGAGAAGGCTTAATGCCTGTATCTAAGCAACTCACTCAGATCCTTCCTGACATATCACTGTACAGCCACATGTGCTGTCACCACCACGCCACAGCCTGTGAGCTACCAACACTGAACAGCCCAGCCCACGAGGGAACTGGATGCAGGACCAGGGGCCTGAGCACTGCTCAGTTACTGTGTGGCAGCTGGGGCCCCTTTCACTCCAGAGCAGGGCAGGGATGCAGCACCGCATCACATCCTCAGCTACAGAGAGCACTACCAGACCTTATCCTTAAAAAAGTTCCATTTTTATTTCCAGAATTCATCCAGATATACACCTAATCCAGCTAATCCACAGTTTACTCGCCCCAGGAAATGACTCTTTCAGCATTGAGCAGCAGAGAAATTTATCTCTTTTCTGTGCAAGGCAGAGTCCAAATTCTGGATTTGGGTCTGGTGGGGCTTTGTGAGAAAAGGCCAGATGCTTGTGTTTGCTTGGAACAGAGAATGGCCGTGACTCATAAGAGCACATGGCAACCAGTACTAAATCAGATTTTGCCTGCTGACTCCCATTTTGTGGCCACCAGACCCTCAAGACATTCTGTCTGACAGGTGCTGCTCCCAAGTAATGTAACCTGTTGTGCTTGGTTGCAGGACTTCTCCTGGGAAAAATGGGTGAGCGAGGAGCCCCGCTGGTTAACGTGTGCCAGTGTCTGAATGAAGCAGTTATGAAAATTGTCTCAATGGCCGTTTGGTAAATCTGGTTTTGACTGATTCATTGATTCCTTGATTTTCTTTCCTGCTATCTAATGGCAATGCCAGTCACACGTCTGCAAGTATCTGTTGTCAGCACTGAATTTGTTTTCATACAAGTGTAATGCACAGTACCAAACACTGCAATGTCTATACTGCAATACTTCAGTGCTTGCTGCATCCTCATAACTTTTTATGCTTATTCTTTGCAGGTACTTCCCCTTTGGCATTGTATTTCTCATAGCTGGAAAGATCTTGGAGATGGAAGATCCATCGGTTATAGGACAGAAGCTGGGGCTGTATGTCATTACAGTAGTGTCAGGACTTGCCTTCCATGGAATCATCCTCCTACCTCTGCTTTTTGTGCTCATCACCAAGAAAAACCCCTTTGCTTTCATTCAGGGGATACTGCAAGCCTTGCTGATCGCCTTAGCTACATCCTCCAGGTAGGAAAACATGGCTGGAGCCTGCGGATACTGCAGAGCAGGGATCTGGTTTAGCAAGGGAGCCATGCCTGTGTCCATGAGCTGGAGGATAGGTATAACTCAAAGGAAAATCATGCTCCAGCACTATTTGAAGTGAGAATGCTCCTGGTTTCAGGAAGAAGCAGACACTTGTCTGTGCCCTGGTTGGCAGACCTGGGCAGCTCATGGTGCTCTTCCACTCACCCTCTCCCAGGGTTTTCCCAGAGCAAACCAGCAATGTTTTTGTGTGTGTGTGCACGCTTCATTCTATTGCTGCAGTTCTCTTTCCATGAATTCAAACTAGGACTGCTTTATAAACTGCACGGGGCTATGATCCTGGAGTTTATTGAAAACATCAAAAGCTCTTCTGAACACTTTACTGACAATCTAAAATCAACTACAGTGTATCACAAGCTCATCCACAGAAAAATCTTGCCTACTTTGAAAAGATTTTAATCATTTTAGATTATATTTATCTGTTCTATTTTCATTGAAATACATTCCTTATAACAATGAAAAAACCTCCACACTATAAATTAGCATCCTTTCCAGAAGACACACAAATTCAAACATTTTCCTGAAGAACATTTGACCAGGCAAAGGGTTTTTCTGGCCTCTCTGTTGCTTCTCCACATAAGCCCAATAAAACCACCTGGACTGTGCCTCCCTTCCTCAGTACCCACCATTACAACCGTTGCTTCTGTAATTCATAATGACCCAGTCTCCTCCTGAACCTGGGTCTCCAGCAGGCTACTCCTCCCTCTGCTCTGCAGCCAGCTAAGGGAGGGAGAACTGTCACAGAGAGAACCCCCTGCTCCTTGTCTCAGCCCCACGGTCTGTGCCCAAGGCTGGGACCACCACTCTGTATCCAGAGCCTTTCCCAAATGCCGTCCCTGCCTCCCAGAGTCTGTCACAATCCCAGTGACTTCTTTTCTGTGGTTTCTTTCTTCAACTGGTTCTTCTTCCTCCATTCTTCACCCCAGTTCCTGTGGGACAGTTGTCGTCTTCATGCTAGACAGAAACAAGAGAGAGAGTTCAGGGGTGTAGAAGCTGAGGCAGGCATCCCTCATGGAGCAGACAGGCAAGGACGACGGGGGTCTGGCTGGACCCCAACACAGCCAGTGCTGGCACACACTGTCTCATGCTCCAAGAGATGCTGAAGGATTAATGTGGGCACCAGGGATGTTCAACAGAGCTGCAGCCATGGCACACAGCTGGGTAAAGTGGTACCTTCGGCCACTGAAATGACATTCTGACATTTTCTCTTTCAGCCTGCAGCTCACTTGGCTAATGATGTCTATTCCCTAGGTGGTGAGAGCCAAGGAGACTTTCACTGCTACAGCAATTTGTGTAACATTGCAGCATCCACCCTCAGGAGGGCTGGTATTTCTGTCCCATCACACTGACTCCATCTTACAAAGCTCAACACAAACAACAACTACTGCTCATTTCTTGTCCTGCAGCTCAGCCACCCTGCCCATCACCCTCAAGTGTCTCCTGGAGAACAACGGCATCGACAGACGCGTGGCGCGGTTTGTGCTCCCCGTCGGGGCCACCATCAACATGGACGGCACCGCGCTCTACGAGGCGGTCGCTGCCATCTTCATTGCCCAGGTCAATGAGTATGAACTGGATTTGGGACAAATTATAACTATAAGGTAAAAGTTTCTCTGCAGCAGCCAGATTATTTCTCTCTGTTCCTATTTACAGACATCAGGACAACCTCTTGCATTTTTCCCATCTGCAGAGATCTTATTAATGCACAGAGTGATCTTTGCTGGGAAGCTGAGGAGCAGGGGAGGGTGCAGCGTGTCCCAGTCCCTATGCTGTGTGCCAGGGAATGCTGGGCTGGCTCTGCATCCCAAAATCTTCTGCAAGTCAAGGACTTTGCCTGTAGGGAAAAGCCTAGCTGCACAGACATGTGGCTGGAGCAGGTCAGCACTGCAGGGCTGAGCACAGGAGGATTCGTGCAGGTGTCATTTACTCCCCTTCAGGAATGGGATATTCTCATTTTGTAAGCACGAAATAAAGCAACTAAATAACAATCAAGTACATTCGCAAATATTTAACAATTTTAAGGAGGAAGTGCCTACCCTGAAGGCAGAGGGGAGAACAGAGCCAGGGCACCCGCTGCCAGCCCCTGCTGTGCATAGGGGAATTTGTGTTAGAACCTGGGAGTAGGAAGGCGAAGGAAGTCAGATCCAATCCAATCCTTCCCCACAGGAATAACTTACTTTGCCATGCAAACATGCTGGTTTGAATTGCGCAGCCACCTTCTCTTTGCAGCATCACGGCCTCGGCAGCCAGCATTGGGGCTGCTGGGATCCCACAGTCCGGGCTCGTCACCATGGTCATTGTGCTCACCTCTGTGGGGCTGCCCACCGAGGACATCACCCTCATCATCGCCGTCGACTGGGCTCTGTAAGTGCTCTCCAGGCTACTGCTATGGGCGGTGCCCAGTGTCAGTTCATGGTGATGTATCTTCATCTTGATGGATGAAACAAGATTGTTCTTGAGACAGAAACTGATGCTGAATTACACTTGTCACAGACAAATAAACACACAGCTTGTGAAATGTGCCATTCTAAAGTACTAAGATAAAAACAAAGTGAGTCATTAGGTGAGAAACCACAGAGAGCAGATGCTGACTTACAGAACCGACACATGGGAGGCCGGTTTGTACTTCACAGCTCCCCAGGGAGAAGAGGGAACAGTGCCAAGTATCATGGCTATTTTTCTCTTTCCCTTATATAAAGGAAGGTTAACACACCACCAGTTCAACCTTTCAGCATCACAGGGTACCCAGCAGTGCTGGCACCTTCTACTGATGTGAGCGGTGCCTGGGTAGACAAGAGAGGAGCAGTGGCTGGATCTACAGGATTTCTCCTCGAGAGGCATCTCAAGGAGTTCTGTGACTTGCTGAGGCAGCTCTCCCTGCACTGCTTACACAGGCAGGGTGAGACAGACGCTGCCCAAGCACGGGGCTCACACAGGGACCGTTTTCTCTCTGTATCTGCAAAACCAACGCAGCACTTGGCAACACCAGTGGGAGGGACATTCAGGGTGGGAGCTGACATGTTCCAAAGCCATCAACACCCTGGGCACGCTGGCTGTGGCCACCCCCTGCATCCTGGCGCCGTCTCTCCGCAGGGACCGACTACGAACCATGACCAACGTCCTTGGGGACGCCCTGGCTGCTGGCATCATTGCACACGTCTGCGAGAAGGACTTTGCCCCAAAGCCCCCCCCCGTATGTACAGCATGGTGGGAGGGCAGGGGGTCACAGGACATGGAGGACAGACACAAGGCACCTGCTCACTCCAGAAATTAAAACTGTGCTTTCTTTTTGCAGCAAGACCCAGTGAGCAACACAGATAAGTTTTCTTCTGCAGAGACCTCACACCTGCATCCCAAAGACAATGTGATTGAAATCATTGAAGAAACCCTGTTGGATCAGACAGGAGTTCACTATAACATCTGCCAGGTGTAGATAACAGCATTCCTGCTCCCAGGAATGACATCTTGGTGCTAAACACTGACATCGTGAGTGTCGTGTATGGATGCTCTGCAAGATGAAGGCCTTACTTGGCACAAAAAGTGGGAAAATCCTCTTATCCTTTGAAGACTGTGAGAGTCCCAGCAGGGACCCAAAGAGCATGGCTCTGCTGCTGGGGCAGGGAAACCAGCTCCTCCCTGCGCCTGAGGACACAGCTAGAAGCCTGCTGCCCTGTCTTAAATGGCTGGGTTTGAAGGATTTATAACTCCCATTCTTCCAAGCTCACCTATTTTTGAAAGCTAGGGAGGTGAGCAGGTGTTAACAGACTGGATTTGGTGAGAATGCAGTAGGGATGGGACATAACACTGAACCCTCCAGCCAGCAGCTCTTCCCTGGAGGCCAGACTGTGCTCCAGAAGCTTTTGTTTTCCTTATTCTAGAGATTATTTTTTTTAATCACTGCTTCTTATTTTATTACTGGGTTCTCATCTAAAAACTAAGATTAAGTGAATTTTTGTCTAGAGCTCAAAATCCAAGTTGGACATAACTGGATTTCCCAGCTGTCAGGTTACAGACAGGATGGCTGAGCTGTTGCACTCTCTCAAGGACAGTGCGATCCACTGGCTGGAGGGAAGGACAAGCTGTACACCTGTTTCTACAGCTGTTTTATTACAGAGAACTAATTAACCAGGCCCAATTGCAACTGTGATGATTTTCCCAGCTAAGGATCTGTCCCCAAGCTCAAATTCCAATTACAGCCTTAAAATACAGGCTTCCCAGGGCAGCCTTCTACACAAAAGCCTTTTATACCAAAAATTCATGTCACTGAATTAATTTGTCCCTCAAAATGTCATCTCTTCTCTCCCTCTTGTTCTTTCCTGCCACAGCTTTAGAACTTGTAACACAGCCCAGACCCCCACTCATATCACTGAACTGTTCTCCAATTGCACATAAAGAAAACATTTTCTGTGCAGAATTCTTTCATGCTGAAGTCGGAGGTTGTAAAAAATTTTGTAATTTAGAAGAAATATTCATTCCAGTTTTGCCAAATGAAAAGCAGAAACTATTACATATCATAAACCAGCTTTTGCACAAAAACTAGTCATCTTCTATTAACTTACCAACACCTTCACAGAATTAGAATCCTGGGTAGCACAAGCTTGAGACACTGCTGCTAACTTTAGTCTTTCTCACCCTTTCTCCTGGGTGAGGTTAATTAATACTTTCTTAAACATTACAGCCCAACTGCTCTTCAACAGCAGCAGTCACATCATTTGCAAACCCAAAATAATCTCATTTCAAATCAATCTCTGCAGCTTCCCCAGACAACCCTCCCTCCTTCTCATATCATTTATGATCACCTTGATACATCACACGCTGGTTCAGCATCCCTGGCTCTGAAGGGTTTTGTGGTTGTTCCTCTATACCAGGAGTGAGCTCAGCCACCCAAAACTCCCTGGGAGATGCTGGTGAACACTGGGGAGGGCCCAGGCAGCCCCAGCTCTGGGACAAGGATCCGAGTATCCCGTCCATCTGCAAATTCCCCAGAGCCCCCAGACACAGCTGGACAGACACCTCCAATGCACCTGATCCAAGGCAGTAATTAAAACAGGCAAGATTAATGAGACCTTTCTGGTTAGTCACTGGTGCACGGGAGCACTCACATCCCCTCACTGGGTGCCCAGGCCAACCAGCACAGACACCAGCACAGGCAGCAGAGACAAGCCCCACTTTCACATACACTGTCCTCTCATTAATGAGCTCTGGATATTACAGCACACAATTAACCCAGCAACAAAAGGCAGGACAGAATATCCATGGCAAAGGTCCTTGAGTGAGTGCTAGGTCTGCAGGATGAGCCTCTGGGCAGTCACTACCATCACTAGGCTCTGCCTGCTGCAGACCAGACCACCTTATCTCCTGCCCCAGAAGCTGCAAGTCATACTAAAACAACTTAAATAGCACATCCTCCAGCTCAATGCAACAAAGGACAAATTACTACTGAAAAAACTGAAGATTGTATCTCAGTAATAAATCTAAAGCTGGTGAAGCCAATCCCACCCCGTACAACTTGCCTCAGGAGCTGCAAGTCCAGAGCTTTATCAATCCCAGAATGGTTAGATGGGAAAGGAACTTAAAGCTCATGCCCCACAGGCAGGGACACCTTCCACTAGATCAGGTTGCTCCAAGCCCTGTTCAACCTGGCCTTGAAATTGTTGGTAACATCTCTTACCATCTGGTGAGATTCACATTAGCAGAGAAGTTTTGATTTTGGAAATCAGCAGGAAGTATTTCGGTGCTAGTAAGGTTAAGATAAAGTGTCATGCTGGAGTCCACATAGCCTTGTACATTATGCAAATACAGCAAAAGAGACCTTTGAGTCTAACAGCCTCAAAACTGGGCTGTCATCACTGTGCCCCTCTAACAGGATAAAATAAGGGGGAAAAATAATTCAGGTGCTTCTGAAAGTCTCTTCGTGGTCTGGTATAGAGGGAAGGCATTGTTATTGACAGGGAAAACCCAAAGGCAGCAAGGACAATCCATCTTCAGCACTGCACACAGGCACAAGAGAGGCACCTGAACACCTTTAACAGGGTGGAATTGTGGAAAAGTAAATGAAGCAGATTACGGGATGGCCCAGATGATGAGGGGCCCACTGTCCCAGCCTGTGCCCTTGGGATGGCACCATCCCCAACCCACCTATGTTTCCAATAACCTGCTGCTGGGAAACACTGACACCAGTGTTTATAAGCTACTCAGGGGGAAACAGCAGCCTCCCTGTGCCAGCCCTGAGAGCTGTGGCACCCATGGAACCCCAGAATGTCAGCAGGGCTTTTGTAGAGAGCAACACTAACTCATTGGGGGTGAGGAACAAGAGATTTCCAGAAGATGAGAAAGTAGCAGAATCTGGACAAAGTCACTGGGCATCACCTGGAGGGGTTTCATTATGTCCCAGCTGTATTCAGGAGACCAGGATGGGAGGGAGGTGAAGTTCCACATGCCCCACATCAGGAAAATTGAGGTGTCTTGCTTGGCAAACTGAAACCTGTCTATTCCGCCTCAAAAAAGGTAAAAACAAGGGAGTTGGGGCACTGCCCAGGCTCCCCAGGGAATGGTCCCGGCCCCAAGGCTGCCAGAGCTCCAGGAGCGTTTGGACACCGCTCTCAGGGATGCACAGGGTGGGATTGTTGGGGTGTCTGTGCAGGGCCAGGGGTTGGACTGGATGATTCCTATGGGTCCCTCTGAGCTCAGGATATTCTGTGGTTCCATAATTAAATTCTACTGACTGATACACTGCACCTTCAAAGTATTTTAAACTATTTCCCCAGGCATCTGTAAGAAAAAGAGGTGCCTCTCTCTGTTCTAGCACTGAAAATCTAATTTTGTGTTATTTCCATGCAATTGGAGAAGTACAGGCAGCACAAGACACGCACCCTACAGCACAGAAATCTGGTGTACAGAAAGCACACAAGCTCAAACCTGTATTTCTTCCTTGGAAATCCTTGTTTTCCTTACAAACAAAAATCACAGCTGCTATGGTAATATAGGTGATCCCTGGATTATGGTTGCTGTGTATAATATTGTAATAAAGTTGGAGAGCAACTGAGTGAAGGAATTTGGCTGTTATACAAGTGTTATTTTACTGAAAAAAAAATTCAAGGAAAGCTACTTTGGTGAACTAAGATCACCAAAGGTGATTTTGTGAAAGGTATTTAGAGGGTCTGTGGTTATTAAGCAAAAGGAAAAGTTGAAGCAGCCCTTGGCTTTGGGGCACCTCCCAGACATGGACAGAAAACCCACCTATTGGCCACATGAGCCTTGATTGGGGGATGGCATTTCTGCAATGGTATCTGGGAATTTGAGGAAGTGACCAACCATAAACACTAAACTTAGTGAATTTTCTTTGAACTGAATGACTCAAGTGCATACTTTGCTCGAAAGAATTTGGCTTGTTCTTACAGCTCATGGATAAATTGCCTCAATCCTACAGATTGGTTCTTTCTGTGCATCAGTTGTCTTCCAGAGCACAAGTTATTTTTACATATCTGAATTTATAAAATGATGAGGTTTGATCAGGGACTTTCACTTTTATATTATTTTCATACCTTTTTACTATGTATAAACAGAGTTGAAAGGGCACCATCAGCAGAGCACTGCTGCCATTTTTCCTTTGGATTACAATGTGCCTCAGTGTGTTTTACTAAAACTGAAAAAAACCCCAAACTAACATAATGGCATAACATGTGGCAAAATACAATCCAAACAACAGTGGAAGCTCATAAACTGTCATTCAGTGTTCAAATGCAGAGAATCTCATCCCAACTCCTGCCAGGGCAGGGACACCTTCCACTGTCCCAGGTTGCTCCAAGCCCCATCCAACCTGGCCTTGGACACTTCCAGGGGCCCAGGGGCAGCCACAGCTGCTCTGGGCACCCTGTGCCAGGGCCTCTCCACCCTCACAGCCAGGAATTCCTTCCCAGTATCTCACCTAACCCTGCCCTCTGGCAGTGGGAAGCCATTCTCCCTTGTCCTAGCACTCAGGCCCTTGTCTCAAGTCCCTCCCCGGGTCTCTTGCAGGCTCCCTAAAAGTTACATCTGCACCTTTGCTGGGCCCTGAGGGCTGGTTTGGGCCCCCCCCAGATCCCATCAGCCCCCAGCTATGCACAGCAGAGGGTGCAGAGGTGCCCGATGGACTCATTACCCTGGGCATTCACCGGGCAATTCTGGAGCATGTTCCACCTCACCGTGTTGGACATTCTCCAGATGCAAACTTCCAGGACTCAGTGCGGGGAGGAAGCTGTAGCATCCTTGTGTAAGATGTTTCAAAATCTATGTCAGGAGTAGCCAGACTTTTGCAGGTGCAGAGGTCCTGGCACCCAGGTGTGCAATGTGCACTTACCTTTGTTTTCTAGAAGCTTTGTGTCTTATTTAAACTACAGAGATGAAGTGCCCTGTAGCCAGCAGTGATCCAGGCACCTTTCTGGGCAGTACATCTCAGACTTTAGGAGCAGATGTCTTCAGAAGACTCTTACTGATGAGTTTGGACTGGGTGCTAAGATTTTAATAGTTTGAGTCAGTAGCACAAATCCCACCCTAAATTACACGTCTGAGCAAGAGACTTATTTTTAGAATCCTGAGCCTCCAAACTCTGAAAGGCCACATTTTAGCTTTCACTCTGAGCCATGGACTTATGCAAACCAGCTCAACACAGACAGGAAAGAACAGTAAAGCTAAAACATTACACCCAGCACAAAACTTGCTCCTCCACTTACCTGGCCATCTCACCTCAGAGATCGTCTACTCACTGTCTTTCCTTGAAACACAACAAAATGTGTATTTGGCCATTGTCCTCCTTCTTTCCCTTTCAATATTCCTGGAGTCTTCAATCATCTGCAAAGCAGGATTTCATACCAGATTCTGGTGCTAAAACATTGAGAAGAGCAGCATAATGATCCCAACTTCAGAGCAATGTGTTGTCTCTAGGCACCTCACTCCATTTCTCTGTCTTGCTGTCTCTACCCCAAGCAGTTGCTTACTTTGACAGGCTGCAATCACTAGAGACAGACAAAGCACGTGCTCTTTGCACTTACAGTCTGGCAGACATCTGCTGGTGGTGTCACCGCTCAAGCCAGGCTAACTTCCTCACAATTCTCCTCCTAATGCCAACAAAATGCCACTCCTGACCTTTAATTGTTGGGTTTTACTGCTCATGTATCAAGTGATTCTTCCTCACAGGATGTGGCATCCACCCAGTCGTTATTCAGAGTTGTAAGCTGCTCTTTATGACCATGCTCCCCTCTAACCTGAGCACCAATCTGCATTTCCTAGACATGAAGACTTAAGTAGGAAATAAAACATTCATACATATCCTTCCCAAGCAGCAATTACCTACTTGCTCACTAGTTAACAAAGCAGAACTGTTCTAATTCACCCTCTCACCTTTCCAATCAGGTGCAAACCAAACACACAGGGAACTGCTCAGGCTCTGGGTTCATCTATGGACCTGATTCATTTCATCTTTTGAACACACAATCATAAAACCTGCCTTTCCTCTTGTGATCCAGCTAAGGGAGGAGCTCAGTGAGCTGGAGCCAAGGCAAGTCTCAGCAGTGACACAGCCAAGCAGCAGAGAACAGAAACAACCTGGTGAGTCCCACTGCTCAGGGTGAACACCACGTGTCCCCCTGCAGCTCTACTGGGGCATTAACCCCTCCAAATTGGCAGATATAAAACAACCAGAGACACAAGAACCCTGCAAATAGGCAGATACAAACCACCAGGACTCCTATTCCATTGTCCATCATACCCTCAAAGCACCCAAACACAGCTGAAAAAAAAAGCACCCACCCGGAACATCTGCTGCTGCCAGCACACAGCCACACGATTCCACCTACTCTGAGTCGGGCTGGGGACAAGGACTTGGTGCCCAAAGCAAATGGCCTCATAACAACACCCTGTTTTGTAAGGAATAACCCAGGTCTGGGTGCCTGTACCAACACAGCTGTGGCAGCAAATCCTGGGCAGAGAAACCCCTCCTGTGTGCGCAGCTCATGGGGCTACCCTGCTGTACAGCCTTGATGCTCCTGGCAGCCACACACAGCAGGTAAGCTCTGCCCTCCTCACCAAACCACCCTCCAACTGGATTTCACCTGCAACCATCAGGAACACACTGCTTTCACCCAGGATTACAAAGACAGCTCTGAGGAGGATATTGATTCAATGACAACCTCCACTGCTCCTTGGCTGGCTCTGGACAGTGAACATCATCACTGCAGTGCCAGCACTGCCCTTACCTGAGAAATGTGTTGAGCTGGTCGAAGTTGTCAACAACAGGTTTCTGGTGTGCACAATTCATTCTCATCACTGCATCGTTACCCTACACTGCACACTTACATCCCTCATCTCCCACCCCCATGAGGAAAAACCACCAAATTGCTCAGCTGGTTCCCTGTCAGAATAAGTGAGGCAGGATAGTTCAGTTCAGCACAGACATGTATCACAAGGCTTAGGCCTCTCCCTCCACTTCCTCGTAAGCAAAAACAGCTGTGCCACATGCTGCACCTGGGAACAGGACATCCAAAAAATTTCTCTAGTCCAGCTTCTTTGGGAAAAAGAATTCACTATCTGTCCATTCTGAGCCTCCTATGTCACCTGTGTGACCAAGCCCTGAAGAAGAGATGCATCGAGATTTTGAACTTCTCATCAATAGCCTTCCACTGCATTTTCATAAACACATGTGACAATTTCATAGTAGATTGCCAAATCCTGTCTTGGAAGGATTTCCCCACTCCCAGCATTGTGCATTTCCCAGCCAAAGGATACAGACTGCTGGTGCACAGATGTAAATGGACACCCCCAGCAAGAAGCTCTCCTGTGTCACAAGACGCAACAAAGCACACGGCTGAGCCTACAGGACTCACATGGTCTCTCCTACTCCCACAGGCCCAGAACAATTTGTATCCAAAGTTCCCTCTCACAGCTGTGTCCCACATTCCCATTATCCCTGTCATAGCTCCGCACACCTGGCTCCTGAGCGTGTCTGTGTCTGTGCACTGCTCTGCATCACACCCGACCTATGCTCTGGGCAAGAGTACACTCCTGCCTCTCCAAAACCTTTCCTCATACAGGAGAGTGGGGACGAGGAAGTCAGGGAAGAGCTGCAGCATCTCTCCACAATTTCCAGCAGAGGATGCCATAGCACGTATGTGATACTTCAACATAGGTAAATACTGAAAACGCATCCCAAAGATCTGGGAAATTCATAATATCCCACCAGCTGAAAACCTCCTACTTGGCCTTCCATGCTGCCTTCCTTCTTTAAAGCAACTCCCACCCTAAATTTCCTGTATTTGTAACCACCAAAGTTTATTTAGTGGTATCCAACACCATATAAAATGCTTTACAAAAGTCCATGTTACTGAATTTTAAAAACTGATTTACTTATTATTCTCAAAGTAACCCACCAAATTAATTATTCTGTGACAGAATGTATTTGAACATTTTCATTTAGCTCTGTATCTTTAAATTCTGTTATTCAGAATTTGAAGCATATGGCTTCAGAGAAATTTTTTAGGCCATGCCTTGGTGGGATGGAGCCTCCTCAGTTCAGCGCCCCTTGGAAGAAGCTGCCACAGCCTTCATTCCCTGCTTCAGCACTTTGCAGGAATATGTCTCCTGTCTATGGAAACACATTGTGCAGTGCAGATATCAGTTTAACAGGGCTGTACCAGCCCATGCCATACACCCCTAATACACATTTGTCTGTGATGTGCCATTTTCCACACGAGACACTGCCAGGAGGGACAAGGTAATGTACTTCCCACCAGAACTTTCTTGCTGCTGATGCACTTATGTTCAAGATCACATCTCTCCTGGTTTTAGGATGGCCATTCCCTTGAAGGGAATGCAGGTCCACTGCCTAACCTTCTGTCACCAACACACTACATCCTCCCTTCAGCTGAACACAGAGCTGCTTCCTTCCCCACTTCGCAGCTTCCAAATAGCTCCTTTCCTTCCGGACCTTTGACAAGTACCTTTAGTTGCTCCCCAGTCTTCCCCTACTCCATTTACTCTGATTTTAATACCTTGGGTTGGATTTTTGCCAGGTACAACTGAAGATCGTACCAGCTGTTTTGACTAAGGAGTGACTCCAAGGACTGTCCTTCACATCCATAGTCCACCCTCTAGTCTAGTTGGCTTCCCAGAATAATTAATTCCTCCAGTTTCCTTGAGCCCCCAGCTGACCCCAGGCACAACCCAGTGCACTTTTTGATGGAACTTTTTGATCCCACGCAGCCTGATCTCACCCTTTAATTGCCCCTTTAGCATGGCTGGAATGAGGATTACAGGGGAATCAGATCCAAGAACTGATTCAGGTTTAAAGGAATCACTTGTAATAATTACCTTTCTTATAATTAAAATAAGGTCTACCAGCAGCTTTATCAGCACAAATAAGATGATGTTGGTATAAGATGCTGGAAATTGGAGCAACACCAGCACCTAAAACATACCCAGAGCTCACCTTTGGAGCCTTATTTACATCTGCAAAGACATTTGATGATGGTTTTTATTAACGTTATGGGGTTTTTTAGGACCTCAATATGTAAAATCTTCTAATACAAAAACATTTATGAAGCTGTGCCATGTAACATTATTTTAATAAACTATTAAGCTTTCATACAGGATGAAAATGCAGCCATTGCAAGGAATTCCTCCTTGGAACAGCAGATGGACACCTCAGTTAGCAGCACTACCTCACAGGCCCCACTGCCTCCCAGCTGTAGCACATAAATGACAAAACACCAAAGTACTTCTGAGCAAAACCACTTCATCCTTGTCCATGTTATGACATCACACCTCTTTCCCTCCTTTCGTTTGTGCAGCAAACTAAGCAAACCTTTTGGTAGGACTAGATGCTGCTCACCATCCTTACTGAGCACAGGGCTGACACAGCTCCTATCAACCAATTCCCTACCTTGTGCTGACCCTGACGCTGCCACAGGGATCCTTCCTGTCACAGGTTTCACAATTACATCAGGCTGCCTTAATCTCACCAATCCAGTCTGTCTCTCCTTTTCTTGTTTTATGCCTTCTTGGTTACAACCAGCTGTCATTATTCCCTCACCCAAACCCAGAATGGATAATGACAAAGAAGCTGGACATCCGATTCCACAGAGTGGACATTAGAGATGTTCTTCTGTAATGTCAGGATTTGTCATATGAATGTGGAAAGACCAAAATCAGAGCAAATATTCTGTTGCAAACATTCATTCTTTAAGGCCCCCAGCAGTCCAACAGGACACGAGGCTCACACATGCCCAGCTGAGCACAGATCACCAAGATCGGGAGGGAAGCACAAAGTTTCCATCTTACAGCTCTTGCTCTGCCTTTGAGCATCACCGTTTAAGTAAGATAAGATGCAAATCAGGGCAGTCAGAATGTTCTCCAGGAACTATTAAAGTGCTGGAGGCCCACCGCCCTGGAATAAAACACCTGGTGTAAGTCTTTATGAGCTGCCTGAGTGACTGAACAAGGCAGACACAGCGAGTCAAACCTCAAACCTGAACTTTGTGTGACTCAGAAAAGCAGCTCTGAACACACTGGGACAAGGTTTTGCTACATTTTATCTAAAAAAGCATGAGCAGCCCTGATGTTCCTCCGGGAATCCAGTGATGGAGGCAGAGGAGCCTGGCCATACACCCCAGGCTATCGTGCTGTGTGCCATGGCACAGGCAGCCAGTCACCGCCATCTCTCTAGAACCACAGTCCTTCTTGCAGCTGAATTCTCTTCCTTCCTCCTTTCCTGCAGTAAGAAAGGATTAAAACATTAAGGCCCATGAAATATAGTAAAAACAGAATGGGGAAAATACAGAGTAAAGGTGGCTTAAAACAAAATCACTGATTTGCAAAGTCACTGACTCCCATGGAGTGACAGTACTATATCTCACAGGGAGAGGGGAACAAGAGGTGCCCCCTGAGCAGCAGTGATATGGTATAGTACAGGACCACTGCTGAAAAATATTAAGATACAACAAACAGATATGGCAGTTTTCTAGAGTTAGAAAAATGAGGATGTTAAATTCTTTCCAACATGGACAATAATTTTCATAAACCTCCACAGCTCACTCCTCACATCACTGTACAGTTGTAAGCAACGCCTTAGAAAGCTTCAAATAATCATGTTTTTCTAAGGACATATATCTCTGCATTAATTACCTCAGCACTGTGCAGGATGTGGGACAGTGTCGATGTGCCACTCCACATGTGCTATATATAGCATCTATACAGCAGAGACACAGCAGTACCACACACAGCTGACAGGTATGTGCATGTACTCTAAACAATGTATAAATACAGTCTACAAATTTTACTACACACAAGTAATATGTGTGTACACACACATACAAACATATTTGAACTCTGTGTCTCTTCAAAGATGCAAAACACAAGGAGCAACCTGGGACAGAAAGGTAAAGCAGGATACATGGTCACAAAAGTGTTTCATCACAAATTCTCCAAGTCTGGTTAGACCAAGACCAAACCCATCTGTGCCAGGACTGAGAGGCACACGAGCTACTTACCACAGCTGTTCATAGGCAGCAAGACAGCCCTGGAGTCCTGCCAGTGCCAATGTCTGCTCCTCCCGTGACACTGGAGCCAGAGCCCATGGCAGGAAGCAGCTCAGCACTGCTTACACTGTCCCAACTCTGCTCCCAAGCCAAACCACTCCTGCTCTGCTCTCCTCTATGAGCCTTCTCTTGGGGCAGAATCTGTTCCAACACATTCAAACAGTAGGTTTTACAGGTTTGTTAAAGTAGGTTTAACAGCTCCTCTGATCCTTACTCTGAGAACATAGGAAGCCTCAAACTTATTTTTATTAAACTCAGTACTTTGTAAGCTCTAGTTTGAGCACATCCTCTTTTATAAGCATGCAGTTCCAGCCCTGCAGGGAGAAGTCAATCCATTCTGGAAAGGTCAACCTTTAGAACATTATAAACCACACTTAAAATTCAAATAAAGATCTGTATTTTGACTGTGCCAAATCTGGTTTAAATTAATTTTGTTGCAACTAAGTATCTGCTAATGAGATGTTAGTACATGTTACATTCTGACAAACTAGATTCAGAGTCCCTCTTTGCTCATCACTGTTTCTATACATAAACACTTAGAAAAAAAGACAAAAAAGAAAGTGTGTCAGTGCAAAGAGCAAAACATTCATGATTTATTCGCCTTCATTCAGCTGCACAGATAACACACGTGTAAAACCACTCCCAAACATTCCACTTCCCCCTCCTGCTGTCAGTACAGGATGGAAGCAGAGGACAGTTTGGGGAAAGAAAGGCAATTTCAAAGATGAGGACTCTAAAGAGGAGATATCTGGGGAACAGGCAGGGGCCCTCTGACATGGAGCTACTGTGGAGCTGGGGAAGCACGAGGGGAATGACAGGAGTGGGGGATGGCAGCCAGGCTTTCCTTAAATAGTTGCTCACTGCCACAGCTGGCACAGAATCTGGAGCAAGTGCACTGTGAGCATGACCCAGGACATTTCTTACAGCCATATTCTTCTCTTTTTTTTAAAGGATAGGAATACAGAGAAAAGGATTCAGACATCTGTCTCTGACATATCAGTTTAACACCTTTTTTCTCCCTCCTGACTCTGTCTTCCACTGTTCTGGAAATGAGGGGGGTGAAATTTGGAAGCAGGATACCACAACAGCAGAGCAAGGAGGGGGAATAGTCAAAAACCAGGGAGTCTGTCAGGAATTCTGCAAAATCAGCATCCCTGCCTGGGGGTCACTAAGTTTTTTTGTTTACTTTTAAAGAAAGCCATTTCTAAGCAGCTAGAACTTCACACTGCCATGTCTGTTAATAAGCTTTTTGGAATTTAATACATTTTTTCCCTCACTATTTTTCATAGAAGAAAAACATGGAAAATACAACAGTGATCAAAATTAACATGCATGAGCAAAGCAAACCACAAGGGATGAACTCTGGTGGGAGCAAGAATGGAGAAGGTGGTCCAGTTCCATGCAAAGGAAAACCCAGGAAAGGTCTAAATCCTGATGAGGCATTCCTGAGTACACCAGATGCTGCACATTCAACAATCCACTGATATGCTGGTAGGAACAGAAATTCTTACTTCTGCTCTTTACCAATTTAGCTCGATGAATAATTCCATATGGTGAACAGTGCTGAACTGAGAAATTCCCATTACAGAAAAAATAACTGCGAATCTAAAAACTCCTGAGTTGAAAGAGATCCTGAGCTGAGGCAGCATTGCCACACATTCCATGCATGATACACGAAACACTATTTATATCTCTTACTTTATATCACTTTACACAGTAAGCCCTTAGGAGAAAAATCAGAGGCAACATCTCAAAGGTACAACAGCTCTGAGAGGGATTATTTCTGTGACTAAAGGACAGGAGGCATCTGCTGAAACACAGCAGGACAGACTTCAGCTTACCAAAACTAAAAGTTTGTGTTGGTGAAGAAAGGACTAAGACTGGAACACAGTCTGTACAGAGCCAGCACGGTTATGAGTGTTTCTTCAACCAAAAGCACGTGGTTTCAGAAGTACTTCTGAAGAAGACCCCTTACAGAACCTCTGCCAGGGTATTACCTGGGGGTGTCTGTCCTGCTCCAGCCTCACCTGAGGAACCAAGGAGCCTGACCTGCACTGATGGTTCCTTCTCATGGAATCACAGTTTTTAGGTTGGAAAAGCCTTCAAAGGGAATCAAGTCTAACCATCAACTCAGCAGCACCACCATGTTTACCACTAGCCCATGACCCCAGGTGCCACAGCCACGTGTTTTTTGAGCACTTCCAGGGATGGTGACTCCACCACTGTCCTCACAGCCTGTGCCAGGGCTTGACAACCCTGGAACAATTTGCAGAAAATCTTAATCCAATCTAAACCTCCAATGGGCCAACCTGAGGTTGTTTCCCCAAGAGCTCCCTGAAGAAGTTTCACATTTCCAAGTAACAGTGTAGCTGGGCTTTGGGTTTGGTTTAATCAGGAAGAAAAACGTAAGATAAAGACAACAAGTTTTTTCCTGAAAAATAAAAAAGGAAACTAAGCCCCTTCTTTTAATTCCATCTTTCTAACAAGGCCACAAGTTACAAAATCCTTAGTGGAGGAACCTTGATTAGCCTATTCCTGAACACAGTTCAGATTCTTCTGAAAACATGTCAAGTTCCAAACTGCACAATAATAATCCAATTCCTGCAGGAAAAAAAAGACACAACATGAACAATTAAGTAAAAGCCTAATTCTATTTTGAAATACATCACCCTTCACCAGGGCTCAAGTAAAAGCATCCCAAGTGTGTTCCAAACAAGTGCTCAACAAAGCCAGCCATGAACATGTGGCAAAAGTACAAAACTCCTTTGCACTATTAACATAGATAACGTCATTTAAGTCTTAACACCAGTGTAAAATATCTATGAGTTGTTTCATTCAATTTTGAAAATCCATATAGAAAACAATGTTCGTAACTCCATCCACAGGATTCTACAAAGCTGCTGCTTCATCAATAAATCTTTGAATTGTTTCAATATGAAAATTCCATTTTTTCAAACTGCTCAAAAATCATTGCAGAGAATTTCCAAGCACTTGAATTGAAGCACAACCAAAGTATGAACTTGGTACAGTTTTGCAGTTATTTCTAAAATAAATTAATTTACATAAATCATCTCAAAATAACACAATGGGATTCAACTTCATTTTAGACATTTGGAAAGCAGTGTCATACTTTATTTAAAGTAAACCCATGTAAAAACAAAGTTTAAATGAAAATGGTACCTGAAAAATAAATTATTTGATATAAAACAAATCAATAACTTAAAAACACACTAAATATACAAAATGTGTAACCATATACTGTACAGTATGGAAAGCAATTGATAAAACCTTCCATCCCACAAACAGATTAATTTATAAACAAAAGATTACATAAGTTAAAGGAAAGGAAATCAATAAAAATACTAGAAGTACAGTATTATTCCAATTACTCATCAAATAAAGGTTTATCCCAACTTATGTTTCAAATGTCTCAAGTCATTTTCTTCTCAATGACCAAGTGAAAAAGTTTAGCCATGCCACTAAAAACTTGCTCGAAAATGTTTAGAAATAAGGAACAACAGTAGGAGAATATTGAGATTCTAAAATGTGAACACAGAAGCAATTTTCCAAGGTTTCAGGTGGCAGTTCTACCATTACTGTTTTCCCATCATTAGCAACAGAAGAGAATTTCAGTGCTGAAAACTCCACTCAACAGAAAAATATTTCGAAATCTTTGTTGCTCTTTGATCGAGTGTGATCTAGAAGGAATCACCAGGGTTGAAAGTCAAATCTCCTCATGAGTTATGCTTTAGGGATCATAAAGACTTGGACTGGTTTTAAATCATGCAGGAGGAGAAAGCAACACCTTGAGTTTGGTTTTGTTGGACTACATGAGACTACTACAAAAAGCAACCACTGAAACGATGCCGTACCTGATCAACCTACAAGGGGATGCTTAGAGATTAACGGTGATTTTCATTCCACTGGTTGTCATGGAGGTTCCGCCTCTTCCAAGCGAGAGGGAGGGAATTGAGATCCTTTTTATGAACTCCACATTTTTTATTTTTTATATTAATAAGGAGAAACCCAGTAAGGTATAATAATCAGAGAAAATAACCACTGGCCTCTTGAGCTCTGGCCTTATCCATTCTACTGTGCTGAGTAGCCAACCTTGAGAAGCACAGAGCTATGTTAGAGGAACTTGCCAAAGGCACAGAAAGATCCTCCTGCTTCCAAATAGAGTACTTCATGTGACAAATTCAGCTCTTGGAAAATAAAAACAAAACGAAAAAAAGCCAGAACACAAGTGCAGCTCCACTCAGGGAGCTCAAGGGGTTGGTGTTTCCTTATGCGAAAGGTGAATTTGGTCCCTTCCCTCTAAAACTATCTGTAGATGCCTAAATGTAGAAATGTAACAATAAGGTGCTTCCCTGATAGTTACAAAGAAGACATTTCTTCATTGTGGAAATAAAAAATATGGCGACCTTCTGACAGAGGCAGCATCCAGACAAACTGCTCCGTGTTTATGTGACTGAACCAGACTACCAGCAGCTCACAAGAACCATGTGTCAAAAATCTCCCACAAACCTAAACCTTCTGCAGGCAGAACTATCAGAGGACCTACTCCGAATAAACAATTTATTTTATTGTATGACCTGTATAATGTGTTAGAAAAGTAAACGTGGGGACATTCCCCAAGTTTATTTTTTTTAAAGCACACATGTAACGATAAACTATCCAAAAAGGAACTTGAGTTACTGCCATTTAGAATGCACTGGAAAAAAATCTCTTCTGAAATATTGGAAGAATTTCTACTTTATTGACCTTACCCAGAACATCAAAGCAACATAGAATTGTAACAAACGTTGAAGGACCTTAAGGACTATTCATTTTCCAAACTCAGCCTTAAAATAATGGATCACCTTTACAGTTAGTTCATCATTTTGGTTTTGACTGCTGGATATTCTTTCTATAAATTATACCAGTTGGTGTTTTTTTACCTTTTTTAAAAAAGATTTTTAACTGCTTTGTATAAATAATATTACTACAACATTCAATCCCCCTACAAAAATAGGTGTCCTCTCCACCCAAACACCCTTGGGTCATCTGGACAAGGCAAGTGACCGCACATTGACCAACCAGTGTTCACTGTGGTGACAATTTATCCTGCTCCAGTGACTTGTCTCTGGATTTTCAGTGGTTTTCATGCTCACATGATAAGATGCACAAAAAATCATATCCAAGCAAAGGGAAGGAAAAGCTGTGTGCCCACACACACCACTGTGGCGATGGCGACTTCTCCCCTCACCCTAAGAGCTGGATCCTCAAGCCTTTCCCAGTCCCAGAGCTAAAAAACACCTGGAGGTTGGTACAGGAGGGCTCAGGAGGCAACAGTAACTGCACTGGCCAGTCTCTGACAGGAGAGTGGAGCAGCTCAAGTAAACCAAGCTTTAGGACAATGCAGCTTCAAGAATAGAATAAACCCAGCACTTCAGTGTACAGACACCATCTAACAGGGAATCACTGAGAACTGAACACGCTGAGCTGCTCTGATTCTGCTCAGGCCTGGATTTCTGGTGTTGCCTCACCAGAAGGATCTGGACGTGCCTTTGCCAGCTCATACCAAGAACATACAGCAATATCAGCGATTCCTCGCCCATATTTAGGTGGGATTTCCCTATCTGCTAATGATTAACAGGAGGTTTATAGGTGATGAGGCTCGTGGCCAGCATTCTGCACAGGGTGAATTCCATTCATGTGGACATCTGGGAAGCAAATGTAGTAACTCCCCTTGGGATCTATCCATGAGACCCTGTGACAGCAGCATGGACAACTGTGTCTTCAATGCAGGAATTACACCTGATCCTTCAGAAGCTACATGTGGGGCTGTCCCAAGAGACTCTTAACCTACTCTGAAGGACCCCAAAACAATCCCATCACAGCTGTTCCTGTAGCACATCTACAGTGCAGACCAACAAGTCCAGATCTCCAAAAATCTGATCATCACATCCTAATCCAGCAATGAAGACTTTCCAGAACTCTCTACCTTAATGAGACCACTGAATCTCACAAGGAATGTGAGACCTCTGCTTTGAGACAGCCCTTTGGTTCTACAAAGATCCTGTAAGCACTGACTGATAGAATCATCACCTGACAGAAACACCTGCATTCCATCGAATTGATCGATGAAAAAGCAGAGCACTCTCTGAGAATTAAGAGGCCAAACCTCTCTTGGAACAGGTGAGAGCTTCAAAGCAGGGTCTGATGAATGGCGTGAGGAGGAAACCAGCTGCTCCTACCTTTTGGGCAGAAAAACTCCTAGCAAATTGTTAGAAATTGGCAAATTGTCTTGTCAGAATTTAGTTTCCACCCCCAGAAGCTTTCTTTTGGTCTTTACTGGTAGGATGCATAGGTTGCTGTTTAGGACCAAAAGCATCAAGAATACATACACATTTTTTCTGGACTTCAGCTACTTATGTCAAGGTTTTATTGACTGTTAGAATAGTGCAGATCATACACTACTTCTGGTATCAGCTCTGGATATTAGCAGGAGTTTTTCCTATTTTCCTGACCCAAGCAGCAGTGCTTTGCTCATGCCAATAGCCTGCAAATTATTATCAGAGCAACTGTCAAAGAACACTGGAATCAAACCTTTCCTAAAAGATTGTTGTAGTAGTGGTACAAAACCACATCCTGCATTTCCTTCTTATTTAGCAAAGAATAAGAGATGGAAAAATAGGAAAGCCGTGGAAAAAGCAAGAACAATGATGCCAGGAATCATCCAACAGAAGGGGTTTTTTTTCAGAAGTGGCAGCACAGCAATGTGCTGCTGCCCTGGGCAGTGTGCTTGGAACCAGTAGTGATACAGTCATGTTTGGGGTCACTCACTGGAAGTCTGAACCCCCAGCTAAATGTTGTGATAAATAGCAACTCCCATTTAGTTTAGTAGCAAATTTATCATAAATGGAATAAAACAAGAGAGAATGACAGGAATTGGGAATGACTACAGCCCACTCCTGTGGAACAGGACAATGTAGGGTTCAACAGTGATGGGATATGGTAAGAGAACTTCTCTGTACTGCACAGCTTTAACTTGGGAGAACCCCCAGAATGCTTCCCAATCTCTCCTTGTATGCAGAAAAGAAATAATCATTGACATGATAAATGGATGGTGATGAATTGGTAGAAGGAAACCTCTGACAGTCAAGAACAGCTTCAGGGGGTGGGAGTGGGCTGGCTGCTGTGTCACAGTCACCATTTCACTGACCATTGAGCTTCTCAAGAGATAGGGAGAGAACAGACTGGCAGGAGAGCAAGGTTGGATGTTTCAACAGGAGAAATCCCACCTGCATTCACTGCACACAAGCTCAAACTCAGCGGGAGGCTGCTTGCTGGGCCAAGGCCTATCTCTAGCGTTTAGGTATGTCCTGAGCAGGTCCAGGAACATCAGCAGCTCCCATAGGTCATCCCTGGAGCTGAGCAGCAGCTCAGCCACATGTGGAGGCTGAGGGAGCCCTGGGGCTGTGCAGATCCCATGGCAAGGAGAGCACAAGGAGAGGACAAATGGTGGCAAGCACAAGGCAAGGTCAGCTGGGGATGGAGCGAGACAAGCAGGTAGCATGGATTGGCCTCTGGAGTTTGGAAATGAACTCTGGGGCTGGTAGAGATTCGGGCAAAACAAAGACACTGCACTCACCTGCCACAGACCTCATCTCCACACCTGCTCTACCTACATAAACACCAGGGCCAAGTCTCTGGTTGTGCACAGCAGCTCACACACCTGTGCAGGCAGGGCCAGCCTTCCCAGTTTCCTACCCAAGCACACTTGAGGGTTACCATCAGTCTGTGACACATCATTTCTATGTGACAGATTTATTATGGTGCTTGTTTCAAAGCTCTTTTTCTTCTACTTATTTGCCAAAGCAGTAAATTAAAATTCTCTTAAAGAGGAGCTACAGTTCCTTAAAACAACACTCTGAAAGCTGGACACTTTGTGCAATACTTAGCAAAAAAAAGAACAGAAAATAAAAAACAAAACAAAATTTGAGCAAAACAAAATCAAATTTAATGTTCTTAAATGCAAAAGTAAAAACAAACAAAAAACACAAAAAAGCAAAAGAAAATTAACAGAAACAGAACAACTCAAAGTTTCAAGGCAGTCTGCAGAAAACCTGGGGGATTAATCTTTAAATCTACAAATCAAAGGGGGTTTTTGGTTAATATCTAACTTGCAAGTTGTAAGTACTTTTCTGCTGAGTGTTCAATAAGTAAAGCTAGTTGTCAAAACAAAATCCTATTAAAATAGAAAAAACTAGCACTCATTAGAAGGGATGCGAGAAATACAATGCTCAAATGTTTATAACTGGTTTTTCTTTACAAAATAGAACTGCCAAAGGAATTCCAACTACAATGATCTTGGAAAATGAGTAAGTATCTTGCTGCATTATAATGTACCAGTAAGTAGTGCACCATGCATTAAATATTTGGACAGAAGAGATTCAGTCTGATAAAGTAGCAACATATATTCACACTCGCTTTTTTGGAGTTTCATTTTGACTCTGAAATCTTCCTGGAGTTTCTCTGAAACTCTTTGGTCCATTCCTCTCAAAGTGGGCTTTAAAAGTCATGTTTCTAAAACCTGTGAATTGGACAGCTTGGCCACTGATAAGTGCGCAACTTACCTCCTCAATGGTGTTAAAGTTAGGCTGGCATGCTACTACTTACAAGACCTTGACTTTAAAAAGCCTGATCCTCAACTAGACACAGAGTAATGAATATTAATTGATCAAACAATTTACTGTCAACTAAAACATTTGTATTTCTCAACTTTTCTTCCACACTACTGAAAACGGGGGGGGTGGGGGAAGGAACAAAAGAACAGGGGGATGGGTAGGAAGAACAACATAAAACCAAAGAAAATCAATTAATTTAGCCTGGTACTTTTCAGAAAATTCCAGTTTTTGCAGACAGCATTCAATGAAACAAATGTTAGTCTCATAAGTGAAAGCATGCTTCAATTTTACCACCATCCAGAGGGTCTAGTTAATGCAATCTACTTAAGATTTCAGGGGATTTTTAACATGTTTTAAATGAAATAACTTAAAGGAACTTAAAATTGGTCTAACATTGTGGGATTTCAAACATTTGAACATGTCAGTTGCATCCCAGAATATAAAACCTTTTCACTTCTCATTTAGACTAAGACAAACACTTGTGAAAATTGGCGCAAAATGAATTTTACACTAACAAAAATGTTTCAACTTCTGTCACTCCATTATCTATTCCATACAAAAAGCACGAGCAAGTTATTTGTGGGACTTATTGGTTTTGAAGGAAACCTGTAAGATTTTGTCCCCCAGGCGGTAGCCATTAAGACTTGCTATGGCCATTGCAGCTTCTTCATAGTTTGTCATGGTCACAAAACCAAAACCTTTGCACTTGTTGGTGTTGAAATCTCGAATAACTTTCACATTGGTAACCGCACCAAAGGGGCCAAACATCTGCCAGAGGATTCCCTCATCAGCATCTTGACCAAGGTTGTAGATGAAGATACACCAGCCAGAAGATGCGTTTCCTGGAACATTTACACCAGAAAGCCCACTCATGTGATCTACACCCATAGGAGAGAACCTAGCAAATAAAAAGCACAATATTTCATGTAAAAGTTCAATTCAATTAAGCAAATTAACTTGAATGGGAAGCAACTGAGAATTAATATTTTATACATGGCACATCAAAACCGCCACATAAATGTTTCCCCATTCAAACTGACAATCAAATTGACAGCTGCCAGAAAAAAAAAAAGTTAAGAATTCCACCTGCTTTATCAATAGGGAACTATCCATAGAAATAGGCAAGGAACAAGAAAGATTACATGATCACCTTCCCAGGGGACCTGGATGGACCTCTGAACTCAGCCAGGCTGCTCAGTGTCCAGAGAACTGATGCAGAGCTGCTCGAGTTGGGGCACAGGCAGCACCTCCCCAGAGGCCCCAGACACCTCCAGGCATCTTCCACTTATTTCACAGAAGGAGATTTTTTTCCCACCCCATCCTCCTTTTCTTGCCTCTAAAAGAACTGTTGGGAAACTCTTGAGTCAATGAGTTTCTTTGGGTTTGCTGGGGCAGGGGATGGGCTCTTAGGAGTAGAGATTATATATATTAATTTCTTCTTTTGTGAAACAGAACAAAACCTACTCCCTTTCCACCCAAAGGCAGCAGGTGCAGGCAAATGCTCCCAACATGAGCAGGCTCAGTGCGCTTTTATTATTCCAGTGTGTACAGATGGTTTGATTAATTTTACACCAACTTCATATGAGTAAAACTTAGATCTGACTTAACTGAACTGGATTTTTAAAATCACCTACCCACTCTTTCTGAATCCTGCCTCCTTCCCAATACCTCAGCAGGATTCATGTATAACAAAAAGCAGAAACCTTTTCCTTTTTATGTCTTGCTTTGCATTAATTTCTTTTCCCCATAACCCATATTTCTAATTTCCCTTTATTCTACTTCTAGCCTACACTCCAGAAAATCAAATTCTCAGTATTTTAGTGCAATATTAGGGTTGCACAGCCAAGCACTCAAAGGCCAGGAAATGTGAAAGTTAAGGTCAAAAACTCACTTTGAACCCCCATGCCTATTTATTATTTAAAAATATGAGGTCATGTGATCATAGAAATATAATGATACTATACCAGGGGTTCCCAAATTGAGGTGTACCACTCGTGATTTGCAAACCCCTTAAAAGCGGTACACGAGCTGCTCTCTGCCAAGAGCAGGGCGGTGGCAGATCCTGATTCTCTGCTGACCTGGAGGAAACAGGGAAGGGATGTCTGGGCAGTGAACGCTGCAGTAAGTGCCAAATGCTTCCCCTCTGACTCTTTCCTGCCCTGAATCAAGGAGCTGCTGCTGCCTTTCTCGAGAAGGGAGGAGGTGTATGAGGAGGTGTATGGGGAGGGAGGGGAGCAGAGAGGCGGCAGTGCACACACGCACACACACACACACACACACACAGAGTGCACTCCCACACAAGAACCACTCAGTGCCCATCTCCTCCAGGTCCTCTGGTGCTCAGAGCTCACTGCCTTGGACACCTGAGCTCCTGGACTCTCCTGTCCCCAGAGCAAGCATCACTCCACCCCTCCCTCGCTGCTGCTCTACAGCCCAGGGGCTCCCAGAGCACAGTAGGACACTCCTGAGCTGCACCAACTCACTGACAGCCATCCCTAAGCAAATCCAAGTTTGGGAAGCCTTGTACTACAGCCAAACTGAAAAAGCAGTTAGAAGTACCAAAGGTGAATGAGATGTACCAACCCATGTGATCTGATGATGAGGTGACACATCTGCTACTTCTTTTGGCTTTGTATAAAAACGTTCCTGTGCTTGCATGCTTGATACACTTACTTGTTCTGACAGACACCTTCAGCTCTGTAGTTTCTTTCCAAGTGAGTAATGATCTGGTAGGATGAATTTATCTTAATATCCGTCAAGCTTTCATCTCAACAGATCACCAATCCTGGGTTCCCTGCTCAAACCACTGAGCTCAGGATTGCCTGACGTTGGTTCCAGCAGTCAGTATAGCTCTGCCCCTGCCTGCTCCAAAGGCTCAGGCTCTGCCCATGAGCCCAAGTAACACCACATCAAGACAGCAATCAGTTGTACAAGAAAAACTGGTGTTAAATGCAAGAAAACAACAAATCTAAATGCTTGTTGCAGATGAAATAATTTAAAATAGCAAGTACCTCTGCTCTTTGGATACACTTATCTTCAAGCAGATTGTCTTCTCTTCTTGCTTTGACTCACAAAGATGTTACAGGTTTATTAAAAAATGCAAGCCAAACAAAACAGGGTAAAACAAAAAAAAATTCCCCTAGAAGACTAGAGAGGTAATTTAAAAAACAAAAAAACAAAGAAAAAACAACAACCCTATGAAATACAGTTCAGCCATTCTGATGAATCTCTGTTCTCACTCTGCACAAGAGGGACCCCAGAGCTCTCACTCAGCTCAGGGTTAACAGCCTGCATGAGTAGGGCCCAGAGCAGCTGACACACATTGTCCTACCAGGACAGATTTTTGTGGCCACACCAATTTAAGATGACCTTTAGGAAGTTATACTTATTAAGGATGTTTAAAAGACTGTCCAACTTGGGCAAACACTAAGGCCAACTGAGATCCAGGATGTTTCAGAGAAAGTGGTTTTAAAATTCCTTTAATATTGTAATTTTAACAATCTCAGTCTCAGTCTTAGCACACTTACAGCTGGTGTCCTCATTTATTTTGTAATTATTTTTATCCTGTCTCCTCCACGTTGGTTTTTCAACCCTCCCTAAGAGTCTGCAGCCAGTGCTACTCGTGGATGGTTCTTTCAAGCCATGCTAACTTAATACTCCAACATCTTGGGGCATTAAGTACCAACAACACTGTATTTTCAATCATAATTCTTTTTCACTTTATAAACTTCTCATTTCTATTGATGACCTTTTGCTCCTCTGCCATTAGACAAAGAGACAGCTTCATTTAACAGATCCTGGGATTAGTTTAACTCACTGGAGAATGTAATCTCAGAAACGACACTCTCAAATGAAAGTAATTTCTTTTTAGGTCTATGCAAGTCCTATCAATTCTTTTCATAGAATCACAGAAACTCCTGAGATGGAAGGAACCCACAAGGATCATCAAGTCCAACCCCCAGCCCTTCATAGCCTCCTCCAGCAATCCCACCCTGTGCATCCCTGAGAGCGGTGTCCAAACGCTCCTGGAGCTCTGGCAGCCTCGGGGCCAGGACCACTCCCTGGGGAGCCTGGGCACTGCCCAGCACCCTCGGGGGGAAGAACCTTTCCCTAGTATCCCACCTAAACCTCCCCTAACATAGCTTTGTACTGGTTTTGCTGAACTCTTTCCCCTACACTCTGAGGACAGTTACATACAGCACCACAGATGGGATGCCAATAAGCAGGAACACTAGTTTTAATACCAGCTTGTGTTGCCATTGCACTTGAGCTTGGCAGCTTTTTATTTTTTAATAGTTCCACAAAGAACAGAAGGTCAGCTACACTGACGATGTCCTTCTGACAAGCAACTTTTTCTGCTCTCTCTGATACAGACAGAAATTATCTGCTGTGGCCAACACAAATCTTGTTGAAAACTCAGTGACACAAGCTCTAAGCCTGAAATAAATCAGGGTGATGGGTCAAACAGCCATGTATGGAAGAACAGAAGCAATTGGGGTTTCAGTTCCATATTCTTCCAGAACTTTGATTAAATAATACTCTGGATGAAATGGTTTCTTCTCAATACACAGAGCTTGCATCCAAATTACAAATTGGTCTAAAAACTGGTAATTTAAATAATTTCAGTGGAGTGAAACTAAACAGGTGTACAGATCTGTCTGAGCAACTGTAAGAATTACAGGGTTAAACACTCGGTCTTTGTGCATTTTCCCTTGGATCAAAGAACTATCAGAAATTACTCCCCCTTCAGGCATTTAGGACAGAACTCATGGGCTGATACTGGTAGAGCTATGCCCATTACAGGAACTGGCTCCAACTCTGAACAAGGTCTGAAAGCAAAATCAGCTGAACTGACAATATTTGAGATTTGAAAGAACGTTCTACTATAAAGCTCTGGTGAGCTGCAAAAGCATAGGACTTCCAGGAGCCCTGGGCAGACTCCTCATGCTTCAGGAGCTAAACCCCTCCATTTCATCACAGTTCAGCACCTGGAGATCTGCTATTCTCTTTAAGTAAACAAATCTTACACTCTCAAGAAACCCCTGCCCCAGATGTTTTATCTGTCCTCCAGACACAACCCCATGCTGTGGCATCATTCCCTCTGGATGGAAGCAGAGAGCCCAGGTCTTTGAATTATCCCAGGAATCCAGTGGGACACAGCACTAAAACCAGCTCCTGATGTGAGCCACAAATACCACAGGAATTCCAAAGGATTAAAAGAACATTAAACAAAGGGTTGGATAAATATCTATAGGAAATTAATAATTACAAATTAGATACTAAAGGCTTGATCCTGGATTTACAGGGATTATGACAGAATGAGATGAAATGTAATCAAAATATCAGGTTAAGTATTCAACCTTTGTGGAGCAGAGATCACAACTTTAATTTACACAGACTGCAAGCTCTGTGGAAGCTGCTTATCCATTCATCATGTCTTGTTCACTACCAAAACAAACAAGACTCAGCCCAGACTCAGGTTCCTGATCTTAACCACAGCATGAGTAATCACAACTCCTTCAGTTCAGCATCCTTCAAGGAAGCCAGACTCACTAGAAAAACTTGCACCTAACACTGAAGGTGGGAAGAAAAATACAAAGGGTTGTGGGACAGACTTGATGATGTTGGAGGTCTTTTCCAACCTTAATCATTCCATGACTCCATGGTGTAAGTGTTGTGCATACAGGTACAGATGTGCCTGCATCCATGATTGAGGGAAGGAAGCTTTGTAATAAATGTTGGAGTTCTCGCAAGCCTGTGACAAGGCAGAGATGGGGAGTTTGTGTCTGCAAGGCAACTGGTGGCTCTTGTGTCCACAGCATCTTCCTGAAAGCACTGCTGTATTCTGACCTCTGCCAGGCTGTGGGATCTCCAAGTCTTTAGCTCTTTCCCCACCAGAGGGTCTGTCACTGGGAGCAGCAGCCGGCCAAAGTGTGCTGACAAACAAGCACTGGGCACAGACATCCAGTGGGAACAAGCTCCCATGGGAGCAGGAATGGAACAGAGACAGAACATTTTCTTCATCTTAACCCCCACTATGACATTCCAAGTCTACAGGAACACTGGGTGTGGCTGCCCCATCCCTGAAAGTGTTCCAGGCCAGGCTGCACAGGACTTAGAGCACCCTGGGATAGTGGAAGGTGTCCCTGCCCATGGCAGAGGCTGGAACTGGATGAGCTTTAGGGTCCCTTTCAACCCAAACCAGTCTGTGATTCTACGAAAAGCACACAATTGACATTAATGCTGCTCTAAATGGTACAATAAGAGAATAATGAACAAACTGGTTATTAAAATTTAGTTTCACCAGCAACTATTAACATAAATACATTAATCATTTCTATTGTTCCTAAGTGATCATTACACAACTGAATTAAATGTATTTGGTCTCTTAACTATGGATGTGAATATTATTTGCACTCCTTATTCTGATGCTTTTTGATTCTGGCATGAATTTTGCAGGGAAGAATGATAATGACAATATCCAATTAAATTAAGAATTTTAAGAATGAAAAAATGAGCCATAAGTCTCAAGATTTTACTAGGACTAGGACACACTGAAGCCCTGGCTGACACAAAGGGCAGATATGTTGATTTTTTAATAATTCACCTAAATGAAAACAATGCAGAATTTCATTCCTCAGCATGACTCAGAAGGTTTGGTGTGGAGATCTGGGTGACTGCTTCAGGGAAACGAGGAGCTACCTGGGCTAAACTTCCCTGGGCTACAGCTCAAGGGAACTGGAGAATCACTGAGGCTGGCAAGGACCTCTGGAAATCCTCTAATAAATCCCCCTGCTCCAAGCACAGCACCCGGAGCACATTGCTAGGCTCATCCCGTCACTGAAACTTGCCAAAAACCGGTCAAATAAAACTCCTTAAGACCAATGTAGCGTTAAGAAGGGCATTATTCACTGGTTGCATGGGGTAACTCCACCTTGCATGCATGTGATATTCAACAAGTGTGTTACTTACATACAGTCACCATATGCATATTTTGCTCATTACCATAAAGCCCTCCCCAATTTCCCAGGTTCAGTCCTGGTTTTGGCTGTGGCTGCATTCCTAACCCAGATGTCTTCTCCTTATCTTACAACCATCCTTGCTGAGAAAGCAGATCCCGCATACCCTGCTTGTAGCCCTGTTTTTGAAAGCCTTCTGAAAAGTTTATAATTTTGAGTCAGATTTTCTCATGCATTGTACTAAAAACACTAGCTTTGTTTACATTCCTTCGTGGAGAAGGAAAGCTGACTGACTGGTCACTTCACCAAGTTGAGAGGTGGGATTTCATCTTCCAATCCTTTCACACTTTGCAAACCCTATAAAATTGTGTATCCATAATAAACAGCTCTCTCTTTTCAGGGCCTCGGCTGTTCTCTTCATTGTGGTGAAATCGTGTCCTTCTTTCGTGCCTGGGTGCTGCAGGTACTACACCCTGCTAAAACTACACAGGCACAGTAGAAATTAGATTAATCCTTTTGGTATCAATTCCAGCCAGATTTCAGCATCTCAAACAATGGAAACTTCATTGTCTCCTTGGGCAAACTGTTCAACCACCTTCAGTATGACTACGAAGCATCAATTTTCTCTGGAGACCCATTACACAGAGCTGTGCTCAAAATGCTGAGCTACAGCACTGTGGACAGGAGACAGCAACACTGGAACTGCTAAAAGCTGGCTGAGATTTTAGTCCAATTTTACTGAGCTCATTGGATCTCTCACAGGAGAAAAATAAAACAAACAAAAAAGTAAATCCTCAACAGGAAACCACTACTCTCAGAAACATATCATCCCAAAGTCCATTGCTTCTCTGCAAGACAGTCAATATATTGCATTTTCCAGAGCACACTCCAACCATCAGCTTCCTCCATGAGCACCCAAGGCATTTCCAATTTAAGCAATTCATATTCAGAGCAACCACAGCAATTTCCTATGGCAAAGCAGTATCTTCCACAGCCCTGGAAGCAGAGGATGCTGCAACTACTCAATTTTCTCATCAGTGAACTCATCAGGCCTTGAGGGAAGGCAAACCCTGCACAGATTGCAATGCAGGCAGGAACCTCACTGAACCTCCTCGTCAGAAATAAGGTTTTCCTCTCTTACTGTAACACCTCCCTGCTGGAACCAACTATTCAGAGCTTTAATTAAGTTGCCAAATTCTATCTGTGTTCAGATATACAGACCACAGAATGGAGATCTGTTGAGACAGGCACCTACCAACACCCACCTGGAACCTGCTGCTGCTGACTCCTCACTGTAACCCAGTAGCAGAAACAGACACCAGAGTGCAGGTACTTTTACATACTAACTTCAGCATAAATTTTACAAGTAAGATTTTACTTTAATCATATTTTAATGCAACAATTTCTTTACATAACACTGAGGACACATAGTGCACTATGTATTCATTCACACATGCTGCAATGAAGGTATCAGTGCCCAGCTGTGGAGGCACAGCTCCCCAGACGGACACAGGAACAGGAGCACAGCCTGAAATGCATTGATTCTTCCTAACCTACCTGAATCTCTGCGCCTGGTGATGCACTGGCCCTCCAAACCGTCTAGCTGGTGAATGACACAGCTGCGACAACAGTGCCACATTTTTGTTCTGGTTAGGGTTGGCTGCAAACTTCACTGTAATGGGCTCGGAGGAACCTGGGGGTTTGTGACCATTGAAATTTGTAATTGCCTCTTCTGCTTCTGACCTTTTGTCAAACCGGATAAATGCGACCCCTCTGGACAAACCTTGTAACCAAACCAATAAAAAAACAAAACAAAACAAACAAAAAAAATATTGAAGTTCAGGATAAACTCAAAATAACTTTGAAAACAAAACCCAAAGAAGTTCAGTACTTCTATGGTCACAGCTTTCAAGTTCTCTAAAATTACATTTCTTCAGCAGCTGGAGGATAAAGTACAAAATTAAGAAACCAAAGACAAATTAGCATGCTCATTTCAGCTATATCAACCACAGCAACTAAACACTTAAAAAATACGTGGTAGAATTCCATGATATTCATCACCAACTGACATTTCCATTCACAAAAAATTTCTTAAAATTTTAAATTAAGTAAAAAAAAGAATTCATTCCAGTTGGTTAAAAACAAACCCAAACCCCTTAGTTTTGATTACTTCATCACTAAAGAACATCTGCAAACACAGAATTTACACATTTTTGGAAATGTTTTCATTTTTCCAGGCTAGAAACACACTCAGGTTCAGAGATGAGGGAACAAATGTCTGACTATAAAAAAGGACTTTCACCTTTTTTAATGGAGAGATCACAATTTCACCTACACCACACATGTTATTTCCAGCTAGCACATAGATTATTTTTTTCATTAAAATCAATGAAGAATTACCTCTTGGTAGCTGAACTGAACAAATATCACAGCTGTTAAAAATGTGCATATTTTTTTCCTAGTCCCAGCCCCCGGATGCTGTCATCCTTCTGACTGAGGTACAAGTTCTGCCTTGTGAGCTCTCCTCTCCTCCCCTTGCTTCTCATCTGTGACTTGACCTTAGGCTGAAAACACGGTTCATCACAGTGAAGCTAAAAGGGCATATTTTGTTTAAATGCTATTCCAAAGCAGATATTGTGGCCAGACTAAATGTAGGACTTCATTAGCTCTGTTTCAGAAAGGTATATATTAGATATTTTCATGTTTTCTTCACATCCACCCAAGACTGTCTTCAAAGCCAGATACAGAAGTTAAGCTTATCATAAATCACAAGGTTGTTGGTAACAGTTGAGGATCATTTTCTCTGTTTCACAGAAGAAAATGCAACATGTCAAAACCTAGGCCTGCAGCAAGCAAGGTGTGCTTGCATTTTGATAAATAACAACAGATGGGCTCACCAGAGTAGAGCTGACAGCACTAAATGCTCAGGCACCTCTGAGATCAGCCTCCCATGCCAGGGGGAAGGGTATGTCCCACCCTGGGACGGCCTAGAGTAGCAGCATCACTCAGAACTCAGCAATGCCTATCCTAGAGCTCAGCTTACTGTGACTCCTCCACTTCCATGGTGCTCATGCTAGCACTTCTCAAAGCATTAATTTAAAATGTGAATATTGTAGAAAGCATATTTTTAAACAGAATAATTTTCAAAAGCTGGAGTACCACCTCTGTGAGAAGGTACAGCTAAGTACAAATTAAAACGTGTCTAAAGTGGGAGCAGATCAAGATATGAAATGCAGGCTTAAAGCCAAGGCTAGATTCCTGGTGGGATGGCAAGCCCAGGCTCTGCAAGCGTTAACTGTAAGATGTAACAGAACCCAATCTTCAGTCAATGCATTATTAAAGCTATTGGAAAGCAGGCAGTGTGTTCTGAGCTGAATTACATAGCATCAGCCCTCAGCACACCCATGAAAACTATATTACCCTTGGGCGGATTTTATCTGTATGACTTCTGTCATCTCATTTTACAGCTCTATCAAATCCAGATCCTCTCCAGACCCCATGGACTGCCAGAGAGGGATGAATAGTTTGGACACTTGAATTAGTAAGTTTGCTGTGCTCCACAAGTCTTTTTCTTGCTTCTCATTACAGCTGTGCCCTAGATAACCAGCTCTAGAGACAGGACCACGCAGGTAGTAGAGTTGGGCAAAACAAATAATTTTCTCCAGGAAAAGCAAGATGAGATTTTCCTTATTCAACCATGCAGTGTCTGCCATGTCAGTCCCCAGATCTCACCAAGTCACCTCAGGTTTCTCTGACGCACAGTCACGTTTGCAGCATGGTCTGACCAAACACCTGTAAGCGGTGCCTGGATCAGGAGCTGGCTCTGTGGGGACACAGCCCTGCACACCTCAGCCTGCACTCAGACTTGAGCCCACCAGGAGCTGCTGGTGGCCCACTCCAAACTACAGCAGATTCCTCAAAGAGCAGGAAAAGCTGCTTCTGAACTGATGTGTATAAATGCATACCCCAGTTATAAATGTTAAATGTGGAATTGCTAGAATTAGATTGTCTTCTATTCTAATATAGCAGACGCATAATCAATGAAAAGGTGGTTTTGTAAAAGCTCTCTCCAGATTAATACATGACATATCAGCTACTGATAAAACCACAGAACACCTGGGTGACAGGATAAGCCAGACTCTGCAGTTATACTGTCCAAAATAATGGGGTAAGAAATTAAAACTCTGAAAACACACTGTAACACAGAGTCAGAATTACCATAATAAAGCAGACTTTAACTTTGGTCTCCCCTGAGCCAAGTGCCTAACCAAGTGACTTCTCCCCTTTCTCTTTTTTTTTTCTTTTTTTAATACGCAAAATACATTTAGAACTTTCAGGGCAATACTGAGTGTATGAAATTAATTCCTTTGCTTAGCAGTACCCAGAGAGGCCTCTAAGACATCTTGAATGGTTCAAAATACAAGAAAATTGAGTGAGTTCCAGGCTAGTAAAAAAGACAAAACAAATTTCTGTTTTGCTTTAAATCTGTAACTATGGCCTGGAATTGACCTGTGGATAAGAGCTGCATGAGTGTAAAGTCAAAGTAAGGTCAGCACTCCAGGTTACACACGTGGCCCAGAAACACAGTGCACTGCAGTGACAGCAAGTGTCAGAGCAAGAAAGTACATTCAGCAAATCAGTAGCTGATAAAAATGACAATAATCCTATTTTAATATGGTCAGAGGTTTGGGCTCTAAGCTAGCAAAAAGGCAGCACGAGTTATTCTGCATTTAAAAAAGATCACTGACCATGGATTATCCTGTTAAAATTCTATCAGTGGTTGACACCAGATGTCATGAGTAGCTTGTGGCAGTCTAATTTACTTAAGTTTAGGTACTGCCAGTCTCAGAAAAACACCAAACACATGCTGTACACTCCAGTTTTCTGTAGCCAAGGCCCCAGAACTCACCTGTGGTTTGATCCACAAGCACACGTGAGTTGATGATGCGCCCAAAACGGGAAAACATATCTTCTACATCCTTCTGTGTCATTGACCGGGGCAGGCCACTGATATATAAATTAGCATCCTTGATAACTTCAGAACTTGGGCGGGCGTAGGAAACCTGTAACAGAAATAAAAAGATATGTTCAGGGTATTAACAGGGAAGTTCAATTTATTATCATGAGACAATTTAGTTTACTCCTCCACTACCAACACATGCATTTTTATTGGAGTTCAAAAAAATGGAACCAGGAGAGAGTAGGGGAAAATCAACCAAACAACAGGAGAAAGGACATGTCCCTACATAACTCCATTCATTTTGGGCTAGAAACTATATTAGCATTGCTGTAAGGAGACAGCAGCAGACCAACACCAACGCTCCCAGCAAACACTTTTGCCACGTGAAGAATCCTGAGTTCTGACTCGGACACTGGACCTGTCACAGCTCACATCAGGAACTTGTCCTGCCAGTATATTTTCTAAAGCTTCATAAAAAGATGGCACGAATAGAATGCAGTTTTCTCTCCTAATTTCTGCTACTGGAGAAAGCTGCACAGATCACCTAAGTAGGAGTAAATCCTACACATAGAGCACAGGCTGTTGTTTTGGATAGGGAACGGAGTGCATGTGTATTAACAACATTTACAATAAACATTATGAAGCATCCAAGATGTGCACGAGTTAAAAAGCCTGGCAAAAATTTGGAATGGTCCCTCTAATGCTGTAGAAATGGTGGGAATATAAAGAAAGGGAATCTTCAAATACTAAGCTGTTTCAAAACACTTCACTACTCTCCTCCCAGATTCATGCTTTCTGGAGCTGGGAGCACACAAACCTTACCATCAGAATTAGGTTTATTACAATGCCATTTTCACAGAAGACTGAAGAGCTCCTACCTTGATAGTTTTTGACTGAAGTCTGAGGCCATTCAGTGTGTTTATTGCTCTTTCAGCATCTTTTGCAGTTACGTAGTTCACAAAGCCGTAGCCTAAGCTGTGCCCTGAAGGGAAGAACATTTTTTAAAATTAATCCTAACAAAAGAATGTTATCACTACTAAAATGAAAGGAAATGCAAACAAGAAGCAAACTCAACATACACAATTCACACAGCAGATATTTCAGTAAGCCAAAGAGGTTTCCCAAGGCTGGCACACATCATGAGTAACTCGGAGGTCTTTTATTTCCACTTTGGACATCCCTCTGCCTTCACAGACAGCAGGCATTGGACAGAGCACCCATCAACAGCAAGAAATTTAGGACTAAAACACCAACTCTAACCAATCTTGCAAAACTTCATGGGTGTAGGACAAAGGCAAACACTTAACCAGGTTCATCAGTACAAACTCTTGTGGGTAAGAGAGCAGAAAGTGAGAAAATGTCAACAGATGAACTGTCAGGTAAGAAATAAAGACCCTCATGTTTTTGGCTATTCCAACCTCAACCCCTGGGGACAAGAGGGAAAAATAAGATTCTAATCCTTCATTAATACAGCTAACAAGCAGCAAGTTTCCCAAACACAGCATCATAGTGAAGAGTTAAAAATTCTCTTTAAGGCAGACAATTCATGTACTGTCACTTTATTTAAGTTTACTCTTAACTCTTACAGGAAGAATTTGATATTAATAATAAAAAACCTTGAAATATTTAAGGAAAAGGATATTTATTTGGATACTTACTTGTTCTGCTTCTATCTCCAATGTCCACAATTGCTACTATCAATTACAACATAACATACTAAGACCATTTTGGCTTGCAATTTCCCATCAATTACAGGCTCTTATCAATGTAGCCCTAAAAATAACTAATATATTTTCAAGACTGTCTCAAAGCAATAAAACAACTGCAATTCAACCCAAGACACACCTCTTTCAGCCCACTTCTTCTTGTCTCTGTCAGATCTGTGGGATTTTCTAAAGAAAATTGTAAACATGCATAGGAAAATGTGCTATTTTCTTCCAACAATATACTACTTTTAAGTTTTTAATTTCCATTGTTAGGCTTAAGGACATTAGAAGACAAAGCTAATTGTTATGATAAAGGATTCTCTGCTGAAATAGCCCTTTTTTAATCACACTGCTTGACTCTGCAATGGTTTTAGCTGACAAGGAAGTTTCCTTATATCTTCCAGACATAGGTGTCAAATGATTATATCCTGGCACAAATGTCAGAGGAAATGAAGAAAAGGGCTGCAAGAGAACTGTAGATTAACTTCAGATACTGAAAAAAACAATACCCAGTGTGCTGAGAAATCAAGATCACAAGTATAAAATTCACAAAGGAATGGAAGGAAACCCCAAATAACCCACAGTGTTTTCATGCCAACAGACTAACTGCAGAACTGCACCAGCTCCTGGCACACCCTCTGCCTTTGGCTGCTTCCTTGTGAAACCCAATCCAGCATAAGTCAGCTGAGCTCAGGCAATGTCAGAGCCTGTTGTCTAATACACCCTTTGTATAAACACTCACAGGTAATTTCTGCTGTCTGCTTAAACTCTTAAGAGAAGCCAGATCACCTGTGTTCAACTCTCACACAGAAACAACATCCTGTTCCCTTAGAGACCTGGTGTTAAACCAGCTCCAATCAGGCTCTCATGACTCCAGACACAACACACAACTAATGGCAAACTGCTCTGTGTCAGACAAGTAGGATTTAACCCCATCCTTTGGAGACCTACAGATAACATCTGCAAAATTCTGATCAATGCTTTTTACATGTACCCACAGCATGTTTTTTTGTAATTTCTTTATAACATTCATTTTGTTTTATTAGTCAAAGATGATCAATCATTTAGATCAAATATGGTTGGTTCACACCCACCTACCGACTAAGAATATTTATTTATAAAACTTACCGAAATGGGCCCTTAAAGACCAGGGAAATATACTTCAAACAAGACTAATCTCTCCAAGTGTGACCCACAGTGAGCCCAGGCAGTCAGGACTGTCACTTCCTGGATGGATGCTGAACTGGGGAGGACTGGGGGACTAGTCTCCTGACTAGGTGAAGAAGAGCAGGATTCCACTCATATAAATTCATTATGCTGTTTTCAGTACACTGAGTATCCTTCCCTAGTCCCTTGCAACAAGTTCCCAGAGAAAAGGGGCTCTGAGGTCTCCCTGGAGCCTTTCCTTCTCCGCCTGAACATTTCCAGCTGTCCCAGCCTTGCTCCAGAGCAGAGGGGCTTCAGCCTTCAGATCATCTCCATGGCCTTCCCTGGAGTCATTCCAGCATGTCCCTGTCTTTCTTGTGTTGGGGTCTCCAGGGCTGGAGACAGCTCTGCAAATAGGGTCTCACCCAAGCAGAGTAGAGGGATAGAATCCCCCACTCCTCCACTGCCCACACTCCTTTTCCTTCCAAAGCATCACACAGGTTATGTGCTTATGCACCGTTTGAGATCAGTGACAAGGAATTTTAAGTTATTTACATACAGGATGAAACCAAACCTAAGTAACAGCACTCACAGACACTCACAAGTAAAGGGCGCCATGTGACCTGGATCCAGTCCCTGGAATCAGAAACTGCCATAACACACACACAAGCCCACATTGAAAGCAGTTCTGATTTTTGTCCCAGGCACTCTGACTGACAGCACATTCTACAACGTCCAGCCAATGCTCTCCCTTTACAAACTCAGGCGTACATATTCTGTGTCCACTTGTTCCTGTACAAGTCCTATCCTGGACCTTACACACGTTTCTCCTTCCAAGTGTCTGTCCCCAAAGTACCCTCACACAGTGACTGTATCCTTTTGGCCTTTTTATTGCTTTTGTTGGAGCAAAATTCTGCATTTTTTTCACTCTCAGTTTTACACAGCTTCTTCAATGACTATTTCTTATCCAACAGTTTGAATGTCCTGGGAAACGAGGGGACAGGGACATAATGGAGTTTACTCAAGCAAGCACAGATTAAAAAAAGAAGGCTCTGAAAGTGGCAGGATCACAAAGGTTCATTTTCATATTCCTTCTAAGCATTTGACAATAAGTTTGTACTGAACACCAATATTACATCCTATTAACTTTTACCTGACAATAGGCAAAAAACTATCAATTACCTGTATTTCTCTACAATAACCTAGAATGCAGACCATCCCACTTAGTCTGTAATTACCACCTTTAAACTACATTAGTATAACATGACCTTAAGTGCTAGAAAAACCCAACCCATGCAAAATTAATTAATCTATTAACTTGCTCTAAAATACCCAATAGCATCAGCCTCAGCCACCTCCTCCCACTCAATGCCCAGTGTTCATCTCTACACAGGCTGGGCCAACACACAACAGTCCTGTCACTGCAGGAGACACTTCCACCTCACGGATGCCAGTGCAGGAATGCTCTTTGCTTCATAATTTTACTCCAAAACCATACAATCCACCTATCTGCTAGGGATGCCAGGAAATATATAAGGAACTTGCATTTACACAGCATTATGACTGCTGTTAAGTGTTTACCCCAGGCAAGGAGAGAAGTTTTTTTGCTTTCTCCTGATGTTCCCAGCCTGCTATAGAAACTTGCAGTGCAAAGTAAATCGGTGCTGTAACAGTTTTTAAAACATTTTAGCGGATAGGAATTAAAAAATATTTTTAAAAGTTTGCATATACATAAATACAAGTTCACTCAAGAGACATAAAGAGCAACAAGTGGGTCCTTATCTGGATGAATAATTAACAAAGTAACTATAAAACCTAGTTTTAAGCAAAATACTACAGTGCTTCAGCAGAAAGAATTGAGTTTTGTTTCCATGATAAAAGGCCCTTTCAGGAGAGAGGCACTGGTTTTCTTTCCGTGCATCACTTGGGTTTCTGTCCATGTCCCTGCTTCCTTTCCCAGCTCCTGAGACACACAGCTTTAGTCACCAGCTCCTTCCTTATTCCCAGCCCAGTGTTGACAACTACAGCTTTACTGAGGAGTCTGATACACACCAGAGCACTTTACTGAGAGCAGCTAGATCACTCAGATTCTCCCCATCCTGTCCTCCATAAGAAACCCCAAAATCAAACCTGGCTCCTGTTATGTCAGTGCACGTCAGCACAATGGCAACTTAGTTTAGAACTTGTTTTCTGAACTGGGAATAGGTTTTTGGAAGGTGTGAGCTGGGTTTGAGTTTTTTGTTTGGCTTTACAAACTTTGCTGTGAGTGATAACCAGAGAGCCTAAATATGTGTGAATGCATCGAGATGTACCACATAAAATACCAGGCATCAGCAGAATCCAAAGCAGTGGCTATAGTTTCTGAGGATAAGAACAGAATGAAGTGCTCAGTACCCTGTATGGGCTTCTTTAGCACAGTTACACTGTAGCCAGGGCTACACAGTCACATCAGTCCAGAGAAAAACGCAACCATCCTGCATCAAACTTCCCGAAAAGTGTTGACAATGGAGAAGTGCAGCAAGGTAGGACTGGCAGAGCAGGTGATTAAGAGACTGTACCCTAACTCCAAGCAGGTCACAGCACACATACATCATCCTCTGTTTCCTAACAGCCGGGAAAACACACAGATGTGTGAGCAGAGCAGCCTGGCTGAGCAGGGAGCTGTGGCAGAGCTCCAAGGGAAACAGAGAGCACAGGAGATAGAAGAAGTGACAGCTACAAAAGGAGGAATTTGGAAACACTGTCCACTGTGTCTGAGGAAGGGCAGAGCTCAAATGCAGTTCAGACTTCAAGAGAATGGAAAAAAACCGAAAGAATAATATCAAAAGTAACAAGAAAATGTTCTATTGCTCTCCCAGCAGCACAAGGCTGGAAATGTGAGAGCATATGTGATGTGATCTGAGCAGAGGGGTACAGGATTCTTTCTGTGCCTCACTTCACCAGCAGGGTCTAACAGGCCTCTGCGCTTTGGAAAGAGCTCCCAGAGAAGGCCAGTGGATGATGTGGATGAGCCAGGGACTGACTGGTTGAGTGAACTGGTCCCAATCAAGCCCATGGGGGGATGAAATGGGCTCTTTGTAAGGGTGATGAGGCACCAGGCTCACGTCCCTGCCAAAACGGTTTTATCTTTGAATGATCAGGAAACTGGAAAAAGGAAGGTAAGCATCACATCCACCTTCAAAAGGAGACAAAATCACACACATACCCCCACCCTCCCCCACACACACTCTACCTGTATGCCTGGAACTAGTGGAGTTTGCAGGGATCTCTACTGAAAACAAGAACCCTTTCTCTGATCCATGTCATGGAGACGGTGATGGGATATGATCTCACCAAGACTGGAGATACCACCAGGTTGGGAGAAATCTGCCACAGACTGAAGAGTCGGGCTACCACAGGGGACAGGCCAACAGCACTTCATGGAATGCAGCAAGGACAGATGCAGAACCCTGATCATGGGGAGGAGGACACCCTGGTAACAACACACTGGACACTTACTGGCTGGAGACTGTTCTGTGGAAAATGAGTTGGGAATCAGGGTATGGAGCATGAGCCAGCAGTGCCCCAAGGGAGAAGGGTAACACTACAGCCAGAAGACAGAAGGAAGGAGATCATCCCCCATTACTCAACACTCACTAGACCACACCTTGAATACTGCATCCAATTTTTAACATCCCCTAACACAGGCAAGACATTGATAAACTGGACTGAGCACAGGAAAAGACCACCAAGATGCTCAGGGGACCGGAGCATGTAGAAGTTTCCCCAAAGGACAGAGCCTGAAGGACCTGGTAAGGTTTAGCAAAAGTAAAGAATCCCACTTTTCTTCTGCCTCTTGGGATTTTCTCCCATTCATGGAACTATTTCTAAATGTTGACGTTTTTTTATAGTGTAGTCCTTAAATCAAAGCCTGGAACTACCAAAACTGCTACTCAGCTTGGAACAAAGACTCTGCCAATGTTCAGTGGACTAGTTATTCTATCACACAATTTGGAAGCATGCCCTCCCTCAGTCTATTTTTGTGTGAAAACTCATTTCCATAGGTTTCCACAAGATTTCTTCTGTCATTTTTTATCTGCTGGTCTAGGGACATGATGCTGGTTTCTAGCTTCTCCTGATATCCTTCAGCCAAACCCCATTATCTGCTCCACATGATAATTTCAATCACTTTTTCATTTTAATGTTCTAAAATGCCAACTTCAGAATCTGACATGTTCTACAAACGCTGCTTGACTCGACTCTGGAGACAAGCACTTGCTATTTGTTACATCCTTAGTAGGTTTTGTTTTCATACTGCAAGGTATCCTTACAATAAAAAGAAAGCAGCTTCATGAAGGATTTCTGTCAAAACACATTTTTGGATGGGAACAAACATCTGAAGTATTTAATCACCAATTTTCAAAACTAACAGACCATGTCTATGTTGATCAAATTCCACCATCAAAACTTAGACAGCAATAAATACAATAACGTCCAGCATATAATTCATAGTATGTATTTTAAAATACAGGAAATTATAGAATCATGGAATGGGTTGGGTTGGGAGGGACCTTAGAGACCATTTCATTCAACCCCATGCACTGGGTAGAAATATCTACCACTATCCCACATTGCCCCAGGCCCCATCCAGCCTGGCCTTGGGCACTTCCAGGGTTCCAGGGGCAGCCACAGCTGCTCTGGGCACCCTGTGCCAGGGCCTCCCCACCCTCACAGGGAACAATTCCTTCCCAATATCCCATCCAACCCTGCCTTCTGGCAGTGTGAAAGCCAATCCCCTTTATCCTGGCACGCCAGGCCCTTGTCCCAAGTCTGTCTCCAGCTCTCCTGGAGTCCCTTTAGGCCCTGGGAGGAGCTCAGAGGTCTCCCTGGAGCCTTTTCTTCTCCCAGTGAGCACCCCAGCTTTCCCAGCCCGGTTCCAGAGCAGAGGAGCTCCATCCTTCATTAATGGCATAAATGATGCATCTCAGCTACTCTGGAAACACATGAATCTGAAGCTAATACTCACAGTTTAAACCAAAACTTTTCTCCTATCCAGTCCCCTAGCCTACAGTTTAGTGATGTCCTCTCACCCACCTCACCAGTGACACTAAGCAGTTGCTGTGTCTCTGACACAACCATTTGTGCTGTGGTGACCACAGTGAGTTTCAGAAAACACACTACTGGAGACAGAACTGAGTACAGGAGCTTCAGTGCAGGTACTGAAGCAGTTAACCGTAAACTTCACTTTTACTTTGCCAGACAAAAATATTCTGCCATCTCCTATGCAGATTTTGGGAAACGAAACAAGTATTTTTTTGTTTACCCAAAGAATTTGTTGAAGCAACAATTAGTCATTCTGAAATACTTTCATCTGCCTCATCTCCAGTTAAGGCATAAATGCTGCCCAAAACTATCATTAGTCACTGAAACACCCAGACAGCACCAGAAACCCCACACAGTCCAGTGTGTGTCAGGCTGGTTAGGACACAACTCTCTGTTCACAGCCAAACCACAAAGAGTCTCATTTACAGAAGTTTAAGGGCAAAAGCACATTTAGCTGGTTTGGAAAGCCCGACCTTCAACCAAGTCAGCAAAACATTACAAATTACAAATAAAGCAGCCTCTCTTTCTTATGCAAAATCAGTGGTATTTGCCTTGAAACAGAAATGAATACAAGCAACTCAGACACCTCTTTGGGAAAAAGTCAAAAACTACAAAGCTAACTTGACAAAAGTCTGTTGTCAACCCTGGCTCAGAGAGCTCACAGGGATCTCACCACCTCCACAATATTGCAAAAATTCAACCACAAGAGTAAGAGCTTTAAATCCTAAAAACAAAAGGGTGAGGTTTATTTAGTAATTAATTTCATTTCACAAAGCCTCTCTGCACAATTTTAATTTCTATACATTCTCTTTTTATTTTTTCCTTTCTTTCAGTTCCAGGACATTTCTCTATTGAGATTTAATTTCAGTTGCTCCAGGGCTCCTTTTCCAGATGAATTGCCAGCACCCGAGATTCTGTGAAGTGAAAAGGATTTGTGAAGTGAAGACAGAAAACACCAGGCCCAAAATTGTGCAGAAATACCACAGGCATTTTTTTGGAGGGAGTCTGGGAAGAAAATGCCTGCCCCCTTTACTCATTTCTTTAGACAGGACAGAATTTGTTCACCTGATGTTGGAACAAAACTTTGACTCTTCAAGATGCTGAGGGCTTAAAAATTCACTTCTTCCATCTCTTGAGGAAGAAACTTCAACTTTCAAATAATAACACTTCTTTAGCTGCAAACATTACAGTACAAAACCTCAGGAAGTGCTCAGTCACCCTGATCACAGGCTGAGCTGAACCCAACTTCTACTCTGCAGAAACACAAGCTGCTCCTTTGAAGAGAATGAAAGTATTGTAAGATGTGGAATAGTAACTCCCACTAAAAACATGCTGAGAAATATTAGAACACAACCAAAGATGTTGCTACGTGGCTCATTTGTATGGCTTGATGAGGGAAAAGAAAAGCAAAGGAAGCAGAGTCTTGGAATGGTCTGTACAGTTCTCTTGGCCTTTTTGACTTTTGTACTGTAAGAAGTGATGTATTTAACCCTCTCAGTGTATCCAGAGTGGAAGGATACTCACGACCCCCAAACAGCAGGGAGCCACTCACTGCCTGTTGTGCCAGCCCTGCCTCAAGGCTTTCAGAGAACACTCTCAGGGTCCCTCTGAGTTAGCAGCACCACCACCTGGTGACCAGCCAGTGCTCCCAGTCTGGCATCACTGCGCACACACCAAGGCGGCAATCAGAACCATCAGCCAGCTCACTGACCAACATTTCTAACAGATTTGGCCCTGATGTCAAACCTTTGGGCACTTCACTAGTGACTGCCCTCCAGCTGCACCCTGTGCTGATGATCCCCAGACCCGAAGACTGGTTTTCAATACACCCACAGGTGTATACGCCCTTCACCTGGTGAGACAGGTCTTCCTCACTTGCAGCACTAAGAACATACCTGCTCAGCCTGAGTGAGAGGCCCCAGGCACTCCCTGCATACCTCCACCATCCTTTTCAGTCAAGGCAGCTTTTCTGTGGCCTGCTGTTCCAGGAGTAGGTGCTGCCATGACTGCTGGAGACCATAGCACATCACCACCAGCCCTGAGTGCACATGGGCAGAGCACAGCAGAGTCCCCACTGCCTGCCCTGCTCTGCCCGCTCACAGTGCTCCAGGAGTTCTGCCCTAGGCCACAGACTGGTACATAGGCCTGGCCTAAGCAACAGTTAAACAAGTGCTTGACTCTCCCCAAGCAGGGGTCAATCAGAACAAAAACTCCAACGTTCTTTTGATCAAGTATATCTGACAAAGCTTGGAGCAACCTACTCCAAGTCCACGTGACCTACAGCTATCCCATCCTGACAGCAGCCAGCACTCTGGGTCACAAGAGGGGTACCAGAAATCCACTGACAACCCCAGATATGCCCTGAATATTGAGAAGCAGAACCCAAGAACTGCTGCTGCAGTCGTTGCTTCTACTGGCTCTGCTCTGATCCCTCTGAAAGAACCCAGGCAACCTCTAGGACTAGAAAGATGGGGAAGGGTTTGGAGGGGAAGGGTTTGAGGAGCAGCTGAGGGCACTTGGCTCGTTCAGCTGGAGCAGAGGAGACTGAGGGGAGGCTCCTCAGGGGCTGCAGCTCCTCCCGAGGGGAGGTGGAGGGGCAGGGGCTGAGCTGTGCTCTGGGATAGGGACAGGAGCCCAGGAAGGGCTGGAGCTGTGTCAGGGCTTGGGATGGATCTCAGAGAAAGGTTCTTCCCCCCGAGGGTACTGGGGCACAGCCCAGGCTCCCCAGGGAATGGTCCCGGCCCCGAGGCTGCCAGAGCTCCAGGCGCGTTTGGACACCGCTCTCAGGGGTGCACAGGGTGGGATTGGTGGGGTGTCTGGGCAGGGCCAGGGGATGGACATGACAATCCTTGTGGGTGCCTTCCAACTCAGGACATTCTAGGATTCTCTGATTTAAGTTAACTGTATTCCTATACCCTTGAGAGAACTCAGTTACTACCTCCAAGGCAGTTTATGTGGCCACCTTTACAACAAAGGGAATTAAGTGGAGCTAGCAAAGCTGGTGTTCACATTTTCAGTATTTGGGCAATTTGTCTGCAAACCATTTGCACTTCTCACTAAGTTAACCATTGCCACAAGGCATTCTTGAATGCACATTTAAAGAAATCACATACCACCAAATATGATTAAAGAGCTAGAAAAAAAAATCCAAAGGTAATGAGGCCTTCCAATTGCACAGTTTACAGCAAAACTGCATAAACAATTTCATGGGGGTTTTGCATGCAAAAGGAAACTATTTCAGCAAAAGAGAGTATTTAAGTATTCCACAAACAAGAACACTTCAGTATTCCGTTTCTGGACTGAGTTCACTGCACTGGCAAAATGAGTAGTTGCCCTGTCACATGAGCTACTCACCACCCTGCAGCACCAGACAGCTGGGCAGTAAAATCCTCCTCCCCTTTCTGTTTGAAAAGCTCACATGGACAAGGACATTTATTTCTTTTTCAGTTGCATAATTTTTGAGAGTGAGTCCTCCAGAGAAGACATCATGAAAAGAAAAAGGCAGAGAAAGGGTAAAGCTTTATCTCCATTCCTGAGAAATTGCAACTATCTGAAAGTGACTTCTTCTGGTCCTGTAAGCAACACGCCCCAGGTACACCAGCAGAGACTGAGCCATCATGACAACAACATTTGAGATGGACCCCAGATTCCTGCATACAACCTTAACAAGTAACCCCATAATGTCTTTTCTGCTCCACTCCTCCCAGCAGCAGTGGAAAGATCCCTTTGCCCCAAAAGCTGCTGACGACAGAGTTTGACCTCAGCAAGTCCCATCAGAACTCACAGTAACCCAAGCAAATGTTCACAGGGTTCAGAGGAAGCCCATGTCTCCCTCCTAGCCTTTGCACAGAGGGGGCCATGTCTGGGGAGATGACAGGTACAGACAGAGCCTTTGGAACAGCATGAAGGATCATACCCTACACCTCCTAGAGTAGAAAGTCACGGTACCAGAGGGAAAACGTTCCCTGCTCAAGCAGTACAGGTATGAGGGAAGGAACAGGAACCCTCAGGAAGTTGGACACCTCCTTTACAAAATCAGTCACTGTCAGGAGCCCTCACAGAACGAGGTGTGCACAGCAACCTGTCATCAGAGTATCAGAGCAGGGATATGGTGTCAGGAGCAATAAACAGACCCCCACAGAAGTCTGAGACCATAAACACATGGGGAAAAAGGTTCATAGAATCCTAGAATAGAATCTTAGAATATTCTGAGTTGGACTGATGACCCTTGTGGGGCCCTTCCAACTCCTGGCCCTGCCCAGACACCCCAACAATCCCACCCTGTGCATCCCTGAGAGCGGTGTCCAAACGCTCCTGGAGCTCTGGCAGCCTCGGGGCTGGGACCATTCCCTGGGGAGCCTGGGCAGTGCCCCAGCACCCTCGGGGGGAAGAACTTCTTCCTAATATCCAGTTTAAGCTCCCCCAACACAGCTTTGTAGTAGTTTTGCTGAATTCTTTTCCCTTGCACTTGAGACAGTTACATACAGTATCACAGGTGGGAGCACCCCACAGCTCACACAATTATTCCAATAAGCAGGATTCTTATTTTTAATATTACCATGAGCTGCCATTGCACATGAGTTTGACAGCTTTTTGTTTTTTAATAATTCCACAAAAAGCAGTTTAACTCAACCTTTTCTGAGCTTTAGTACAGTCAGGTTTGAAAGTACCAATAATTCAGCAGAGTAAGGGGAAGACAGAGAGACTAAAACACTCAAACTAACTTTATACTTCAGCATTTGGTTCAGAAGGAGTAACAGCCTGTGAATAGCTGCACGGACAGCAGGCTAAGGATGATCAGGCTCTCTTGGAAAATTTAGAGCTATTGAGCAGAAGCATCTGTGCTGTGCACAGTCAGACATCCTGACACAATGAGCCATCAGCATCTGTGCTGTAAGAAACTGAGCAATCCCAGAGGGGCCTGGAGGCCTGGATTCCTGCATTAACAGGTACTGAAGGAGAAATGTTTTTAAAAAACTCACCTGTTAGAGGAGTCCAGTCCAGCACACTGGCTGGAAACCCAGACCCCAGAACCTGGATGTTGCAGCAAAGTCAAACACCTCCCATGCAAAATACAGCACAAGACAGATTTCTTCTGTTGAATCATCTCTGGCACAAGGCAGTTGCTCCAAGGAAGAGGACATCTAGCATCATACACATCCCTGGACAGGGAATCAGTGCAGAGCACAAGTCTGGCCCCACTGTGTCTGCAGTCAATGCTGCAGGGCTACTGTCTGATTGGTACAGGCCAACTGGACCAACCTCAGACTTCTTGCTCTCAGCCTCATGAGCCAGAGCCACAGGAAGAGAGGATTTCATTGATGGAATCAAGTCAATGGCTACTCACAGACCTCAGCAATCATCATGATAGGCCAGGAGATGCACCAGTGAAAAGTTACATTGCAGGCTGGACACTGTGCCATACTATATCAGGAACTGGGAATCAGCCTTCTAACATTTCCCTAGGGCTCCAAGCCCCAAGGTATGGCTGGTGTTCAATTAAGGTCTGACAGAAAGAACAGTGTCCAATGAATTCTGTAATTCTCTTATGAAAATCCTGGATGTCCAAGACATACTTGCCATGAACACGAGTAGAGTGAGCAGCATAGCAACAACCCAGTATTTGTCCGCTGACCCCCAGTACTGATTCACTCACCACAAGTCAAGCAAAGCCATGTCTCAAAGTGCTGAGGAATGCACTACACCAACTGGGGAATGCAGAGCCCAGCACTCTATTCCTCCAGTATGATCAGGAGGAACCCTGCATCCTTCTAATGCTCATCTACTGTGCACAAGCTTCTCTGCACAGGTACTGGGAAAAAAAAAAAACCCAAACCAGAAAAAGAAGCTGCCACATCTCAAGCAACAAACCAGACACACAGTCACATCTTTACCAATGGTTATAACCCATACGTACACAAAGCCAAAAACTCCTGGTAAAGAATGTGAACTGACACTATGGTTTGCTGCTACTTTCACCTTCTTGTAATGCTCATGAGTAGTGAGATAAAGGATAAGCAGTCTGGAGGCTCCAAAGAGTTTCTCTACATTTTATAACCAAAATCTAACACATGGAACACAGATTGTTCAATATTCTGCTGCCTTTGAAGTGAAACCCAACAACATATGTAATGATCATAAAATACTTTGCTCAAGCAAACCCAAACTTTGGCTTTCAAATCAATTCTTGAATCCCAGTAATCAGTCTCTAGACAGCTTATGCCAGTTCAGTAAGTCATGAAAAACTGCATTCCAAGCAGAATATTTTCTGCCCCATGTTTCATTAACAGACAATAAATTGAGAAGAAATGTACATATCATTCAAGGTTTTACAAAAAGCAAGCATTATCAACTAAACATTGATTTTAACTCTGCAAATACAAATAAAGGGAACTTCAAAGACAAAATACTCTGATTATTAAAAATTCATGGGGGCATCAAAAGCTAATACTTAATTGAAAAGAACCAAACTGATTCAAAAACTCTAATTCCAACAAAAGCAAAGTTTCCCTCCCTCCTGTCCAGGCCACTCAACCTGCTCTATCTCACATGCCAATATTATGACTTGTGTGACCAGAAACCAGGGTCAGGGAGTTGAATAGGTTTTTCTGGAGCTCCAGTTTCCTGCTGTCTGCCACAGGGTCAGACAAATGCAAGTACACAAGAAAAGGAGAACTCTGTCACAGGATTGTTCTGTTCAGGGACTGCCACACATCCATCTGTTTAACAGAGAGTTTGAGAATAAAGACATAATGTGAACATCAAGAGGCAGAAACAAAAGCAAGAAGAAGAAAAAGTGCTTAGAAGGAGCCAATTCTTTGGCACTGATATTCCAGAACTGTCAGTAAGCATGGAGATGACTGGTAACTGCTCCTAATAGTGTTGCAAGCAAATGAAAAATTACAAAATTCAGTGGCCTGACCACAGCAGCCACACAGAATCCAGCACCTGCAACCACTTTAGAGAAAAGCCAGTGTTCTGTCCACAGGCACTGAAGGACTCTCTGCAACAAAAACAGCAATTTTACTTTTGATTCTTGAGGTTCAGAACAACCTTGAGCACACAAGTGTATGTTTTGGACTTTAAACTACCCAGCAGTATAAAGTTCCAAGTTAAAGTTAACCAGACCTCACCAGAGTATTTGATGCTACAGGAAACAGTGTGAAGCAGAGTCTCAACTTCAGGCACTGATGAGTCTCTTGCTTCCCACTGAAAACATCCTTCCCTCCCATGCAGGTGATTCTGTGCTTACTTTACAGTCTAAGGTGTGGGTCAGCTATGACTTCCTATCATTAAGCAAGGGGTCTTACTCCTTGCAAAATCAGCCTACAGAGTAAGCTTCAACTTCAAAGTGCCTCAAAGCACATGACAACATCTGGGCCAAACACTCACCTACCAAAACATTCAAAGAAATCAGTATTTATGTAACTATTTTATCATGACTGAACATATACATCCCTTAAGTACAGATTTAGACAGACAGACATCATGTGAGGCTTCACCTGCAAGATTATCAGGAAAGCCAGAGACACAGAAATCAGAAAGGCTACTAAGAAGGGAAATTCAGAAGTTTTTAATTATTCATTTCTCATGAGTATTCTCAAGCAAATGAAGAACTGAAGATGATTCACAAAGAACTCTCATGCATTCCATCAGCTCCCATGTAGCTTTTACAGACTGGAGAGCATTATCAGGCCAGTTCCATTATGGATTAGATAACGATCAATATTGCTGGATTCTGAAGTACAACACTGAGCATGTGCAGCAGAGAATTCCACAAGCACTGAGCTGCAAGCTGGGAACAAACACCAGTGCACAGCTAGTTAACAGCACTTTTTTTTTTTCCCCCTCCAGAAAAAACAAAGTGCTCTCACTGAATCCAAGATTCTGCAAATTCTGAACAAGAATAACCAAAAATTGTAAATGAAGCATTTTAACAGTGCAAGGATTAAAACCGCTTCAGAGAGCAGCTGAAAGTTCAACTAAACAGATATGGCTCACAGAAGCAGTTGCTCTGTCAGCATTTGTTTTGCTTCAAGAAAACATTAAGTTTCACAAGTCAGAACAATTAATTCCTCTCTTATTTTAAAGCTACTCCTACCAATCCTATTTAAGGAACTTACAAGTTAAATTCCACAACAGTGATAAGACCTACAGCCACTTCAGAACCTCAGCACACTTTTATTTTACCAATCAAAATCAGAACAAAGGTTTGTTTGTATATTCAGAGCTCTGGTGGAATCAAAAATGCTCAGACTGTAGGAAGAATAAATCAGCTGGGGACTAAATCCAAACCAGTTTTAGACATGTCTGTTGATGCTCAAATTTGGGAACTGTACTTCTTGGAATGCTTAGCCACACACACAATAGTCATTAACTTAGCCTTGAGCATTATATCCTCCCAGTACCCAATCCTGGCATTACTGGAGTTCCAGGCACACTTGTAACTAGTTTGATTACGTAAAAACACACACACAAAAATATTTAATATTTCTACATTAAGTTGTAACCAATCAAGTATTTGCTTGAGCAGCCTAGCACAAGGTGACAATTTCTGAAACACTAAATCATACCTGCAACTTTGTCCCGAATAAGTTTTGCAGATTCCACTTCACCAATGCTGCTGAACAGACTCCGTAATTCATCCTGAGTCATGTTCTGAGGGAGGTAGTTTACAATTAAATTTGTCCTACCAATATCATCTCTGCAATCTTCAGCCATGTGATCTTCATAACCATTGGACATTTTACAATATATCTGAAAAGAAAAAAAAAATCGTCTGTGAGGTTTACATCTTCACATTTCCATAAACCAAACCTCCTCTACCTGAAATAAGTCTGAATGTTTATTTTAAAAAACTGAGAACAAGACACTCCTTCAGAGATGCATTTTTTTCAACTCACAAAACAAAACACTATTTGTTGAAAATTCCAGAACAATTTCTTCTTTCAAAAACACAAACACAACATTTTACAGAATTATGTACCATTAAAGATCTCCTCAGGATTTCTATTTTTTTTTACATGAATAAAAAGCATCAAGACAGATTTGGAAGACATTCCTGTAAAAACCAAAGTATTCCCAAAAGCCAAGGTAAAAATCAAGTGCCCCATGTCCAGGTACTTGACCAACCACAACCAAACTGCCATCTCAATGTGAATTCCAACCTTATGCCCAGAACTCTTTCAGTCAGGGAGATGAGAAACAGCAAGATCTGACCCAGATCAGTGTTTCAACTGGGAACTACTAATTTTCTGAATTTTTTCCCCTGTGAACCTTGTTCATCCTGCACCTCAAGGCCTGTTACTGTTCAATGCTGCTTTGGTGCTGCTTAACTGTGTGTACAAAACGGGTGAGTCTGTGCTGCACAGTGACTCGGAGGCATACTGAGTATTTGATAGAGTTTCTATTTTCGTAGCTTTTTAAAGAAAGCCTTGAGAAAACATACAGAATTCCTATCACAGGAAAATACTCTCTGTCTCAATCCACCATCAGGGACTGAATCCTGATGTTTCAGCTGACCTACAACTAAAACTCACATCAGACTCAAGTTGCTCATGGCTTGCCAAAATCATGGTTTTTAAAGTACTTAAAGTACACTGAAGTACTCAAAATCAGGAGATCTAAACCATGTTCCTGCAACAGGATCTACAGATCTGGATCTGCTAAAAGGATAAGCCTTTCCAGGGACTGCACAACTACTGACAGCCAGAAGTTGAATAATGGAAAAAGTCAGAAACAACAACAGAAATCCTCAGTATAGAATGCTCCCTGCATGAAGGGACTTCCAGGCCCTTCACCAGCAGCTGCTGTTAATTCATATCTGACAGTGAAGGTCAAATTTTAAATAAATACCTGAGGACATCATTATACAATAAACCATGAGAAGACTTATGCTAATTTGAGATTTAACACAGCATGGATTTGAACTGAATCTGTATCTTTTCAGTATGTGTTGAAGCATTAAGAGCTGGCAACGCTTGCTCCCCTTCACCCACAGATCAGGTTCTACCCCTATTTCTGTGTCTCAAGTGTCAACACAAGCTTGTCCTAGCACCCTCTGCCCATGGGATAACCAATCTGTACTGTGAAAGCAATGGAAAACTACACAGGAGGGAAGCCTTTTTTGTTGTGTCAGCAGTTTTAATCTGCTTTCCTTGCAGCAAGATAAGCACCAATTAATGCCACAGGACAGGAGAGCAGGGGGAGGCACGGCAAAGCTGGAAGTGGAGGAAGAGCCTCCCCTCAGCAGACAATTTTTAAGCTGCCAGGTCATCTCAGCTGTACTGCAAATTCTGTCATTAAATACACGTTGCCTCCTGGCTCTGTCAGAACTGGCTGAGCAGAATCTCAGAGAAGTTTCCTGTTCTGGTAAACAACACTGAAACAGCTGAACCATCTCTGGTCACCATATCTAAGTTATAAAACCATGTAACACACATTTTCAAAATTATTTTAATAGAAGGCAACTTTGCTTGCCTTTGCCCTCTACAAAATCCAAACCCTACAAGCAGAACTCACCAGTATGCCGATAAGTCTGCAAGTTGCATGGCACAACTATAATATTGAGTAAGCAAAGGAAGAAACACAGGTTTTTCCACCTTTAATAGGAAAAAGTAAAAATTTCCTTCACTTTAACCAAATTTGCCCTTTATTGCCATTTATGTATGACATAAATCCTTCCTGCTGCTGAGATCAAGAAATTGCTGTATATTGTAATAATTTCAAGAAAAGACACTTAAGAGATTGGGGTTTTGCAGTTTTTTTTTAATTCTCCAAGGTGTATCTGCTGCCTGAAAAGGAGGCATCACAGTCAGATACCAAGCAGAGAAACCTTCCCAGCACACCATGATGGCAAGTTACCACACTTATATTTGGCATAAAGCAGAATTGACAAGAGTTTGGCAAGTGGCTACTGATTTCCATCATTGTCCCACATCCTCTAACTTGTCTGCAGTACTCACAAGTCTACACCTCCCAGGATAATCAAGCAGTGCCTGGGGCAGTGGTGATTCAGAGCCATTAAAAGGGGGGAAGGAAGCTTCCACCTTCTTTTCTTCAGGCTTTTAGGAAAAAAACCATAGGAAGCTCTTGCATACAGGCCTGGCAAATGTTTCCACGGGATACCAGGAACAAAGCATGCAGGAACAATAAAGGCACAGTGAAGAGCTAAAGGAGCAGAGCGGTGAGAGAGAAAATGCTTCTTTCTTCCTAATCTCTTGCTGAGCATTTACACAATCTGCTACAGGACTAGCACTGTCTAGCCAGCCTGGAAGTTAGAGGGAAGCCACTTCCTCTGCTGGTGAGGTGTTAAGGAAGCTCCCCCATTCGACGGGTCTGATCCCCCTCTGGGTGTCCCACTGGCACCGCTGGGATCAAAGCCCCTTTGCAGTGGTGGCTCCAGTGACCCCACAGGCCTGTGACTCCCCGAACTCCCCCAGTCAGACCAGCTCCTCTCACCAGCTCGGCCCCAGGTTTCCCATAGTCCCAGACTCCAGTTCCTTTGTGGTGCAGTGACACAGAACAGCTCGAGCTGGTGCCCCTAGGGAGGAACCCCAGACAAAGCCCCCTCGGGCTGTGCCCCCTCCCTGTCTGTGCCCCTCCTGATGCTGATGTTTAGTTCAGGGTCTTCTCAATGTGTCAGGGGAGGTTTAGGTTGGATATTTAAAAGGAAAAGGTTCTGGAACAGGCTCCCCAGAAAAGTGGTCAGGGCCCCAAGTCTGCCACAGCTGAAGAACCCCCTCCCAGAAAAACCTGCAGCTCACACTGCCTCTGCCCACCTGCACCAGGTATATTCCTCAACAGGTGAACAGTTCTCACGCCAGCAAAGTTAAAAAGAGCCCCTGAAGAATTGTAACCTCTGCATTCTAAAAAGATTTGCAAAAAGAAAAGGGGCCATAAGATAGGATGGATGAAACAAGCAGTGCTACACTGGAAATCGAGTTTTTATTCTGCTCTCACTGACATATGCTGAGGGAATGTCCTGATCATTCTTTACCAAAGAGATAACAATCCATTTCTATCAGTAAATATTCAGATTTGAGAACAAAGTCTAGACACTAGTTGTAATCTAGAACTCCATTAACTGACGTTTGTCAATCCACAATGACATAAATCAAAAGACTGAGTGCATTTATGTTCCCAGTGGACAGGTCAATCAATGATGGCAAGAAGGCCCAATGGCTCCATTTGGGAAGGCTGACGGAAAAGGGACTGGTAGTGTGCAACCTTTCCAAAAGGCCTTCAATTCTGTCCCAAAATCTGAAACTTTAAGACTAAATTCCACCACGTTGCAGTTCCTAATGACTATTTTTTTTTAATAACCAAATGCTGCAGATGCACATTTGTTGTGGTTTAAAGGACAACAACTTTTTTTTCCCTCCTTCCTGGGGGGGGTTCTTTGTTTTTCTACTTCCGCCGGGGCACAGTTTCCAGCAGAGGTGAGGAGCCCACGGATTGGCTAATTTTAAGATGGGCACTTCATGTAGCCACTTGAATATTAGGGGCGTCTTTGCGAAGCTCACATTTTTAGGAGCGGGAAGTTTGAAGCCTTCTTCGACTTCCGCCCGCGGGGAAGGTAACGCCGCATGGCCCTGGCCGGCCACTCCGGGCCCCAGGGCCTGGGGGCCGTGCCGGGGCTGC
>VZTR01016510.1:38525-48532 GCA_013400775.1 Chaetops frenatus | reverse complement strand
GGGCCGGGGCCAGGCTCGGGGCCGGGGCCAGGGCCAGGCTCGGGTGGAAGCTGGAGCACGTCCGCCCTGGGCCCACCGGCTGCGGGTAGCGGTTCCCGTAGCCGAGCCTCTCCTCGCCTGAGGGCCAGTGCCAATCGGAGCCCGGGCATAGGGAATCTCCCCGGGCACAACTCACGGGAATGCTGGTGACTGGTTAAGAGCTTAAATGCTTCCTCTGTAAATGAGATGCAAATGATGATCTGTCAAAGAAACTGGTGGCCAGTACTTCCCTGTGCTCTGAGAAATTCTGCAGTGCCCTGAAGGGACCAGCTGCCCAAGAGTTTTCCCTCTTCCATTGCCACTTTCTGTAGCCAAGGGCATCCCTTTGTATCTGCGCCTTTTTCCACTGCACAGGAGTCATCTGTGAGAGTAAAATTCCACTATTCTGCAGAAAAAGAAGTCTTTTTCACATTGCCAATAGTATTCTGCAACAATACCCTGGTACAAAGCAGTATGCTTAGTGTGTGACATGTTAGCTTCAGGTCTGTAAATCCTGTGTTAAGGTACTCAGCTTTGGGAGAAAAAAATCAGCATACTTCTGCATTACAATACGTGATGTTCCTTTTCATTCACAGACAACTCATTTGAGTTTTACCTAGTTCAGTGACACACAAGAACATCAAATTTCTCCTTCTCTAGCTCCTTTCTCTAGACTAGAAGAGTGAGATCTCACCTGAAGGATGGGAATTGCAATATAGCAGCAAGACAGGAGTTTGTGTTCCTTGGCATTTCCATGCACACACGTGGAAATACTCTGTCCACTGGAATACATGGCAAATTACACAATGAAAATACAAATATCTTTTCTCTGCTTATCCTCATGTGGCCTCTAGCAAGACCTTGTCTGGTAAATTCCCAACATGGTTGCACTGATTTTTTCTGGTTTAACTGCCCAGAAACCTGTTCCAGGTAGTGGTCCTATTACATTGGGCCATGTCCTGATCTTCCACATGTGACAGACAGGTACAGCCCAGCCTCTGCCATATCCAATGGGCCCAGTGTGACAGAGATCCTAATGTTCAGTTCCATGAAGAGCCATTGAGGATGTCAGATTAAGAGTTATGTCAAAAACATTGCCATTTTCTTTTCCTCTCAACAATAGATCTCCGTGCCAGATGGGGAATCCTCACATGAAAATTCCAAGCCTGACAGGTTTGGAAATATCCTTCAAGGCCTCATAAAACATTAAAGACGTTTGTGCATCTGTTATTTGCTCATCCTGCCAGCCCCAAAATCACAGTATTGTCATTCGCATCAGTGGCAGCTTTCTTTCCGAGTAAATTCGATGTTTTCTTTGTATCATCCAGGTTTTAATTAACAATCTCATTCTTGGGCATGAGGTGGGTCTCAAAAATTGAGGCCATGAGCACAGCACGGCAGAGCATTGATGCCTTTATCTTTTGACAGCATATCATATTTGCAATCTCATCTTTTCATCTATCACCATAAACACTTACTTAAGATGTGCTGGCAATTACAAGGTGTTGTCCTTTGAAACAGTGTGTCAGTTTTTAAAGGAATTATCTCTTTTTGCTAAATATATCAATGGTCTGTTACACTGTTTCAGTTCAATATGACATATCAGCTTGAACGTTTCATGATAAAGTGAAATTTCAGCAACATAAAGCCAGGTGTCTTCTGAAATCGTCTCAACATGATGCAACATGAATGCCACAGGTATGTTTGGTCTTGCCATTTCTTGTTGTATCTTGAAACATGAAAAAAACTCAGTGCAAACAGGGTGACCAGGGAAGGCCTTGGTGAACCTGGTTCTGACATGGGACAGAAATGTGCAGCGGGAATTGACGGATGGAAACAGCGGCATAAGGACAAATGGTTGTACTGGCTGTGAATAAACATGAAATCAAAAAATCACAATATCCTGGATTTGAAGGGACTTACAGGGATCATTGATTCCCAATCTCTGGTCCTGTACAAATACCCCAACAATCCCACCCTGTGCATCCCTGAGAGCGGTGTCCAAACGCTCCTGGAGCTCTGGCAGCCTCGGGGCCGGGACCATTCCCTGGGGAGCCTGGGCAGTGCCCCAGCGCCCTCGGGGGGAAGAACCTTTCCCTGAGATCCATCCCAGGCCCTGACACAGCTCCAGCCCTTCCTGGGTTCCTGTCCCTCTCCCAGAGCAGAGCTCAGCCCCTGCCCCTCCACCTCCCCTCGGGAGGAGCTGCAGCCCCCGAGGAGCCTCCCCTCAGTCTCCTCTGCTCCAGCTGAACGAGCCAAGTGCCCTCAGCTGGGCACTCCGGATTACAGGAGAGACAGATGGATGGATGGGATGGATTGGATGGATGGCTTCCTAACGGCGCAGACGCCACACAGAGACCAGCAGGGAGGCTCCAGGAGCCGCCCAGCCTCTGGCTCCACTCTCCCAGTTCACAGCCGTAGGCGGCCGCCCTCAGACATGCTCGCAGCGGGCAGTGCCGACTCCGCAGCCCCTGGGGCCCCAGGCTCCGGCTGCTCTGTGAGCGCTGCGAGGCCCCGGAGAGCAGCGCCGTTACCCCGCAGTGCTGCCGTTAAACCCTGGTGGCGCCGTTCCGCCGCTGCTAAACAGCTCAACCCGCTCCCCGGAGCGGCTCTGAAATGGCGGCCGGAAGCGCCGGGGCCGCTGGAGCAGGCGGAGTCTGTTGTGAGCCCGCCTATGCCCCGCCCCGCTACCCCCGAGCCCGCAGGGGTGAAATGGCGGCACCGCTTGGCTCGGGCCTGGAATATTCCCGGTGCTCTTCGTGTGGCCGTGCGTAGGTCTCTGACCCCAAGGCACAGGGCTACTGCGGGTGCAGGGGCGTCCTGGGCAGCTGCCACTGCCCTGATCTCCCGCCCTTGTTCAGTATGAGACAGCTGGGGATGTTCATCGTGGAAAAGAGATAGGGAGACCTCAACCCCTTACAGTGCCTAAAGGGGCTCCGAGAAAGCGGGAGAAGGATTTTGGACAAGGGCCTGGTGGGACAGGACAAGGAGGAATGGCTTTCCACTGACAGAGGGCAGGGCCAGGTGGGATATTGGGAAGGAATTGTTCCCTGTGAGAGTGGGGAGGCCCTGGCACAGGGTGCCCAGAGCAGCTGTGGCTGTCCCTGGAGCCCTGGGAATGTCCCAGGCCAGGTTGGATGGGGCTTGGAGCAGCCTGGTCTGATGGAAGCTGTCCCTACCCATGACAGGGGTGGAATGGGATGGATTTTACAGTCCCAGCCCAAACCATTCCCTGATTCTATGATCCCACCCTGGAAAGGTGCCCTGGTGCCTTCTAGCCATCCCTCCTTGGCCCTTAAGTGTCTGGATTTCTTTCCCTTCTTCAGGGTTTCGCATTGTTCTCTGATTTCTCACCTCTATGAGAGCATCTTCAGTTTCCTTTCTTGCTCTACACAGGCTTTCAGCCCTTGTTCTCCATTATCCTCCAGTTTACCCCTGCCTCTCTCAGCACAAGCCCCAGCTCTATTCCAAGGCTTTGCTTATTGACACTTTCTGATTCCTCATGTTTGGGTTTGTGTCTCCATCACCCAGACTTGAAGGGTCCTGTATTGCTCCACTGACAGCATCCTTCTAGATAACTCTGCTTTTTCTTTCCTTGGTGTTCCCTTGTGCTTGCCTCAGTCTTCCTTGTGTCCTGTTCCTTGATGGTTTTGTTTTTGTTCCAAGTGTCATTTCCTCCCCTGAAGAGGAATAATATCCACTCTATGGAGCAGTTTGCCCTCTTTGGAATTCCCTTCTGGCCGTTTGCAGAAGGATGGACTCACCCTTGCCACTTTACTCCCATGGGAGTTACCTTCCCTGAGGTTACCTGTAGCTACTGTTCTTGTTGTGCCTCTTCTGTCATTTCACTTGTGAGGTGAATTATGTCACCTGGAGCATGTTTGTCTCTAGTTGTGCTGCAGAAAGATCACTCCCATTTAAATTCCCAGTGATTTGTAGGAGAATTTTTTCTGGATTTCCTGAGGTTGATGCAAGAAATGCCGGGCATGGGCATGTGAGCTCTGAAGCAGGACTGCCGCCAGAAGCACATTGTCTGAGGAACATGTCAGTTCAGGTTTCTCTGCTCTGAGCTATTCTAATTAAACCAGCCATATTTATTCATTTGTGGATAGATGTGGAAAAGTTTTAATTCAATTTAAATGTGCAGTTATTATAAGCTGATATCAAAGCTGATTTCTCCCTCATTCTTTCTCTTTTCCTTTATGTATTAATCACTGTCATGGCAGAAGCAGGCTTGAAACAGAGAAGATCTCTGTGAAAAGCTATGAAGCAGTGTCTGTGGGAAACTCTGACACTGAACCAAAACAATCCATGTTTCTCAGGCTAGCTTGTGTCAACATCAGAACAATAATGTAAGCTGCTCACACCTGCAAGGACAAACGTGTGTTCTCTCATGATTGGTTAAGATAATTGTTTATATCTTTTACCCAATGGGGTTTTGTTTTCCATGATCTATGTTTTATATTGGAGTGTGATTTCTTAATAAAAATCTCTTTTTGCCTTCCTGAATTACTGGAGTCTATTTTGTGCTGCTGAACTCAACAGCAACAAATGACCTCTATATATCTTCCGTCCTCAATATTTGCTGTGCAGAAGCCACTATCTATTAGTCTAGTTCTGAAATAATCTTTAAAATTTATCAGTGGGTAAAGGATTTAACACAAAAATAACAAAATGTAAGGAAGTAATCCAGAAGCTTTCCTGGTTGCCAGGAGTAATCTTTTTTCTAAGCTCATAATTTATGAAGCATGTGGTTGTGTGTGGTTTTATTCTGGTTGTGAATGAATTAGTAGCATAGTTGTATCTGTCCAGTGAGCTGTTGGTGTGAAAAACACTATGTCAGACTGTCAGACAATATTAACTACATTTCTCATAATTTTCCAGTCTCCATTTTCCAGGAAGATGTTAAGCAGTAGTAAAATGCACAGTAAAGACACTGATCAATTCACTTTTTTTGTTTCCCCAACAGCTTAGGGAAAGCACCTGTTTTTTTGGTACTTTTGAATGTTTGACAAAACCTAGGACTCACCATGTCAGTATGTGTGGGACTTGTGGAAACCCATGGGCCTGTTAGGATGCCCTGGAGGAGTGACCCTAGGCTTTGGCTTCTCCCAGGGAAATCCAAGGACAACATGTCAATTTATCCCAGTTCTGTTCCCCCTGTTCGCCGTTCCACCACCTGTTAACCATATATGTTTAAATTCTAGTAAGTTCCTTGTATCTTGTACCCCTGTCGGTGCATACCCCTGTCGGTTTGTGTTGGCTGTTTCCTGTTGGCCGCTGTAGCCCTTTTTTTCCCATCCCTACCTTTAGGTGATTGGCCTTTGCAGCTTGGCTCCGCCCTCTCATACCCATATATAACGCTGGACCTTCCGCTTTCCCTCGTCTTTGTCCCTGGACCCTTTCAGTCTGTGGATGGAATATATGCACTGGAAAACCCATACAAAGACCCTTCCTGCACTCCGCTGCTTAGCTAGCCATCCGTGCTGTTCGACTGCTGCGTGGTTGCCGCGTGCCTGGTGGAGCGCTCTCCACTGCGGAGCCGTTCTCAGAACGTAGCGGCAATTTACCACCGGCTCATGCTGCTACAGTACTATGAACTAGCAGTAGGGAGTTTTGAAGAGCCTGATGAGTGCTTTTATAATGTTATTGGAGAGAGGTTTGTTAGTCTTGAGATCAAGCATTCCAAGCACACACCCAGAGTGGATCAGGAGAGCCCTGGGGAGAAGGATGTGGGGATGTTGAGGGTGAGAGGCTCAACCTGCCCCAGCCATGGGCACTGACCCCAGAAACGCCCCCTGTGCTGGAATGAGCCCTCAGCGTGGGCAGCATGGCCGGGGGGGATTCTTCCTCTCTGCCCTGCTCAAGTGAGGCCCTGCTTGCAGAGCTGCCCCAGCCCTGGGGAACAACATCAGGAGGACGTTGTGCCCTGGGGTGTGTGGCTGTGCCCCGGGGTGTGTGGCTGTGCCGGTTGCTGTGTCAAATGTGTGTGGCTGTCCAGTGTACAGCTGATGGTTGGGATATTTTACTCCTGTTTCCAACATTATGTTTTGTCTGTGTTTACATGCTGAACAGTTTTCTGAATAGGTGTGTAGTACCTGTAGCCACTGGGCACAGAAGAAGTACACGGTTTCACCACAATTAAGAGAACAGNTTCCCATCCCTACCTTTAGGTGATTGGCCTTTGCAGCTTGGCTCCGCCCTCTCATACCCATATATAACACTGGACCTTTCGCTTTCCCTCGTCTTTGTCCCTGGACCCTTTCAGTCTGTGGATGGAATATATGCCACTGGAAACCCATACAAAGACCCTTCCTGCACTCCGCTGCTTAGCTAGCCATCCGTGCTGTTCGACTGCTGCGTGGTTGCCGCGTGCCTGGTGGAGCGCTCTCCACTGCGGAGCCGTTCTCAGAACGTAGCGGCAATTTACCACCGGCTCATGCTGCTACAGTACTATGAACTAGCAGTAGGGAGTTTTGAAGAGCCTGATGAGTGCTTTTATAATGTTATTGGAGAGAGGTTTGTTAGTCTTGAGATCAAGCATTCCAAGCACACACCCAGAGTGGATCAGGAGAGCCCTGGGGAGAAGGATGTGGGGATGTTGAGGGTGAGAGGCTCAACCTGCCCCAGCCATGGGCACTGACCCCAGAAACGCCCCCTGTGCTGGAATGAGCCCTCAGCGTGGGCAGCATGGCCGGGGGGGATTCTTCCTCTCTGCCCTGCTCAAGTGAGGCCCTGCTTGCAGAGCTGCCCCAGCCCTGGGGAACAACATCAGGAGGACGTTGTGCCCTGGGGTGTGTGGCTGTGCCCCGGGGTGTGTGGCTGTGCCGGTTGCTGTGTCAAATGTGTGTGGCTGTCCAGTGTACAGCTGATGGTTGGGATATTTTACTCCTGTTTCCAACATTATGTTTTGTCTGTGTTTACATGCTGAACAGTTTTCTGAATAGGTGTGTAGTACCTGTAGCCACTGGGCACAGAAGAAGTACACGGTTTCACCACAATTAAGAGAACAGCCGAGGCCCCCAAAAAGAGAGTCCCGTTTATTATGGATACACAATTTTATAGGGTTTGCAAAGTGGGAGAGGATTGGAAGATGAAATCCCACCTCTCAACCAGACTGGTGAAGTGACCAGTCCAGCAGATTCCCTTCTCCAAGAAGGAATGTAAACAAAGCTAGTGTTTTTAGTACAATGCGTAAGAAAATCTGACTCAAGAATATAAACTTTTCAGAAGGCTTTCAAAAACAGGGCGACATAGGTGGAGTGTCTTGGGGACATCTGCTCACATGACTCACATTAGTTGTGCCTCTCAAAAGGATTAACTTCAGAAATTCCAGTCATCCAGTCACGAGTTTGCTAGGTGTTAGAGCAGTCAGGAGATGCATGTCCTCAGCAGCTGTGCAGGTTCTCCCCCCAGCGGGGATCTGCGACTGGCCTGAGCTGTGGCGTGGCTTCAGGGATGAATCCCTGACTGCTCTGTGCAGGCTGGACCCCATCGCATTTCAGGCAGATCAGCAGGTCAGAGCCCACCAGGGAGGGTGACCATGACCATATCTGACCACAGGTCAGATCTGACTGGGCTGTGGTGGAGCCCTTCCAGGGCTATCAGTGGGATCACTCCTCCTTGGAGCCATGGGTCTGCAGTTGAGGACTCTTCCTGTGGGTTAGGACACCCAAGGGAAATTCTGGAGGCTGAGAGCCCTTGCCTCAGTGTGTGAGAGATTCCATATCTGGACTAAATGTTCTAAAATCTTTAGAGTCCTCAAGTCAGTTGGGCAGCATCAGCTCCATTTGACATTATGAATTTGTATTCAGAGGCTGGGCAAGCTTTAATTGATTTATCTGCTTTAAATGGCTTACAAAATAAATATAATTTGAATATATTATTTCATAGCATCACAGATTCATAGAATCTCCTGAGTAGGAAAGGACCACAAGGATCCTCAATTCCAGCTCCTGGCCCTGCACAGGACACCTCAACAATCCCACCCTGGGGACTATTGTCCAAATGCTCCTGGAGTTCTGGCGGCCTTGGGGACAGGACCATTTCCTAGAGAGCCTGGTCAATGCCCGAGCCCACTCTGGGGGAAAAAGCTTTTGCTGATCTCCAGCCTAAACCTCCTCTGGCAAAATTTTATAAGATTCCATGACAGAAGCCAAGCACTAACTCTCAAAAATCCCACTCAAGAACAGCTTGGAGATGCTGCAAAGCACTGGAGCTCCTGAGGAAAATTCATCCCCAGTTGAAGCTGGCACATATCACCCACCATGGTCATCTGTGAGCACTCAGCTCACAGCCAAACTGATTCTGAATGGCCCCAGGCACCTCCAGCATGGCCTTCAGATGGTGTCACATCCCAGTGTTGATTCTGATAGACCTTTCCTATCCTTCCTCTGCAGCCTTCTGAGCTGGCTGTGATGTGGGTAACTGTAACCTGTCTTATATGACCATTAAATGATAATTAATTGTCCCATACTTTTGGTCTGCTGTGTCCCAATGTGACCTCTCGTGTTTCGGTCAGAGTTCAGCAGTAGCTGTGGGTGTTGCTGCTGCTGCCTGGAGTAGGTGGTGTGGGAAAAGGTGCAACACAGTTTGAACCAGGTGAGCTATGGGCTGCTGAAGAAAGTCAGTCTCTCTCCTGTGACATCACAATGCTTCAGGATCTGCTCAGAGCAATAAAGAATAATTTTTCCCGACTTCATAGCTTAAGCTTATGCATTTGATGTTTGTATCTTTGCTACTTACCTAGCTATTAGATAAAGCTCTAAAACAGCTTTTAATAACAGTGATGTGTAAAAAGGGAGGGGGAGGGGGGAAGCCAATGTGACTAAATAATTTCTCTTTATGAAAGTGACAAGGTTTTCACCTCTGCATTACTTTATTTTTTTAAGATGTTACCCTGCGCATTAGAAGATACCTGCACTTCAAGGTTTGGTTTATTTGAAGACCTTAATCTAATAATGAACTGAAGCCAAGGCCATGATGTAGACCCAGCTTTATTTTCAAATGACAGGATCTTGTATATGGGGAAGATGGAAAGCTGTCAGGATTTAAAGACTTACAGCACAGTGTTTTGGAGTTTATGGATTTTTGGATGTACAAATCCTTCTGTACCTTTTAAAGTCTCTTTACAAGGCATGATGATTCTTGTTTCTGTCTTCAAGGCTCTTCTCATGAGTGGAAACTAATGCTTGCAATTATTACAGTAATACTAGTATCGAATTTTAAAATGTTTTGTTTTAAATGTAATATTTTGTTAGTGACCCAATTTCAATAATTTCTGAAGCTGGGAAAAGTAACTTTTGCTGTAACTTCACCTTTGCAGTTAAATAACTAATCATGGAAACAAATGGCACTATAAAATATTTTGTAAAATCTCTGCAAATGTTGATTTTTTAAAAAGAAAAGCTCTATTATTTGAATGTTGAACCATGGCCTCAGAATAGAATATGCACAAGAGATGGAGGTACAGCAAGAGGAGAAATGCTCTGACAGTTTTCTGCCTTCCTCGGTAAGGAGAGACCGTATGACATGATAAAGGCTTTTAAAGCAGGTTCTTAAATCAGTTTTCCTCATGCAATTTAACAACATCATTTTAGGGACCTTGTTCTGTTGGCTGTTACAACTAATGAGCCTTAAAGCTATTCCTCCCTTCAGTTTTGGATCTCTAGATGAGCTTTCCCACTACCATGACCCAGCTTATCTGCATAGTATGGCTTTAATTTAAATCTAACAGCAACCTCGAGCTGCTGAATGGAGAAGTAGGATTCTAAGTTAATGACTTAGGGACACATGAAAAGATCATTTTTTCTCTTTCTAAACCAGCTCTGCCATAAAATTTCGAAGGCAGCAACTGCAGAGTTATGTTTTCTTTCAGGAATGCTCCGCATGGCTGTGATAACTCCTGGGGTCTGAGCTGCTGCCGGTTTGTCCACACAGACAAAAGAGCGGGGGGGGGGGGGGGGGGTTGTTGTTGGGGGGATGTTTGA
>VZTR01016510.1:0-38517 GCA_013400775.1 Chaetops frenatus | reverse complement strand
GGTGGTAATTGTTTTGGGATGATTTTATGATGGTACTTTATTCCCTATTCGTTTGCTTTATGCCCAGAAATGGCTGATGGAGCTTTAGGACGGACCCAGGGGTGGGATGGGGAGCCCTGTGCGGTTTGGTTCAAACCCTCTCTCTCCAGCTGCTCGGGATGTGGCGTGCACTGGGACACTGCATTGTTCCTCTTGTTGGATTAGTTTTTTGCTAGCTTGAAGGAAGAAGTTGGGGTTTTATCCCTTCCCCTAGCCCGGAGGCTGTAAGGCTGTACCGGGAATACTCTTGGCGGCTTTTTGGTTGTTGTTGTTGTTGTTTGTTTGTTTGTTTGCTTGTTTTGTTTTTGTTTTGTTTTTGTTTGGTTTTTTGTTTTTGTTTTTGTGTTGTTGTTGTTGTTGGTTGGTTGGTTTTGTTTTTGTTGGGTTTGAGGTTTTTTTCCTTGAACTGTGTTGGTTTGGGGGCTTTTTTCGGTCTATTCGGGCTGCTGGTGGAAGGCCGCCCCGAACTGATCTCAGAAAAGCTGAACCAACACAAGAAAGGACCCTAAAACCCAGCAGTCTGGCCTGCTGTGAGGAAGAGACTAACACCAGAAAGGTTCCCATCTATTCTGCCAGACCATCTGCGTGAGCTCCTGTTCCTCCCATTCCTCCAGACAAGGTGGGGGCAGCCGCCATCTCTACCTTCCTGCCGGTGCTCTGGTGGAGGGGGGTAGGGGTTAAGGTTTTGAAACTTCAATATCTGGCATTTATACAATCCTTTTCTGTGCCTTTCGGGCACCCATTTGGGTTTTTTTTTTCCTTTGTTAATAAAGATTTTGGGGTTTTTTTTCACTTTCACCCACTGGTATTCATTTCTCATTGGCAAAAGGGATTACTGGAGCCATTCTCTTTAGAGGACTCATTTCAGAGTGTTTTCTCCTCAATTTGTCTCCAAACTGAGACAGTAACTGAAACAATGCTGACAAAAATCCAGCTTTTACTTCTTATTTTGTAGCATACCGGTCAGAGAACTGGGCTGGTCATGCTGGGCAGAAGCCTTTTCACAATTTAAAATCCCTAATTACTAGGAATTCAAGAGCTATTTGTTTATTTGCTTGGCATTTTCTGTCTGATTTGTGTGACTTTATCTTAGTTTCATGTCTAACCAGTTGTGACCTCAGTATGATATCATGGATGGACCTGCATTAGTCAGTCTGTCTTCACAGACTGCCTAGTTGTAAGGTAATGCCAAACTGGTATATCCCCACATTCTCTGCCTGGAAGCTGGATCTGTTAAATACAACTTTTTTCACTTGTTGGTTTGTTGGTTTTTTTGGTTGTTGTTGTTGTCGTCATTGTTTTGGGGTTTTTTTTGGTTTTTGTATGTGTGGGTTTTTTGGTTTGTGTAGGTGTGGTGTTTTTTATTTGGTTGGTTTTTTGGTTGGTTTTTTGGTTTTTTTTATGTTGTTGGGTTTTCTTGGTTTGTTTTGGTTTTGTTTGTTTGGTTTGGTTTTGACTTCTTGTTGTTGCTTGGTTGGTCGGTTTTTTGGTTGGTTGGTTGGTTGGTTATTTGGAGGGGTTTTTTAAGCACTGAGCCATGTACCATTTAAGCCTAATTCATCTGTGGAGGGAGCTGTACTGGAGAGTGAACTTCCATGTGAGCATCTGTGGCTGCTGGGCCAGGCGAACTTTCCCTTCTGGCTCTGCCTAGTCCAGGTCACTGGGCAGAGATGTGGTCCTGCCTGGCAGCAGAGGGACTTATTCCCCAGCCTGTGCTAACAGCAAACATTCAGGAAGGGAACATGGATCAACAGCTGGGGTGGTTTTAGTTGGCAACCAGTATTGATGGTATTTGCTTATCATAGAATCATTAGCACTCTAAAAGAACCATCAAGTCCAACCTTTAAGCTAATTCCTTCATGCCCACTAAACCATATCCCCACATGCCATGTCAACTTGTTTTTTGAACACTTCCAGGGTTGGTGTCTCCACCACTGCCCTAGGCAGCCTGTTCTAACCCTTCACCACTCTTCCAGGGAGGAAATTCTTCCTGATGTCCAACCTAAACCTTCCCTGGCACAGCTTGAGACTGTTTCCTCTTGTCCTATCACTTGTTCCTGGGAGCAGATCCGACCCCCCAGCTGTCTGTCCCCTCCTGTCAGGGAGTTGTGCAGAGCCAGAAGGTCCCCCCTGAGCCTTCTTTTCTCCAGGCTGAGCCCCCACAGCTCCCTCAGCTGCTCTTGGTGTTCCAGACCCTTTCCCAGCTCCATTCTCGTGTCTGGACACACTCCAGCCCCTCAATGTTTCTTGTATGCCAATTACACAGTCAAGACAGTAAAGATTGAGATTCTCTATTATTTGTGTGGCAAATGTTTAATTGAAAGGACTCAGTTGTCACTAACTTCAGTGTTCTCCATGCCTTCACAGTTCATCTAGGCATTCCAGTGTGGATTTTGGATGATGGGATAATGAAAAGAAAACCCCATTTTGGAACTTCATTTTCTACACAGCAGTTTAATGCAGTTTGAATTTTACTGCTGCATATTTCTCCTCATGTAATTCTGGAAGTAATAGTGCATCAGGATTAATAAATCTTGGCTTTTGGTCTAGGTTATTCCAAGTAATTCCCTGAGACTCCTGACAGGAATGCCTTACCAGCAGCACTGCATCCTTGGACAGGGGCTTTGTGGCATCATGGTTGTGTTTCTGAGCTTTCATGAGCTACATTTATTTCCTGGTTTAGAGTCAGGATTTTTGATCATTTTAGGTTCCTGTCACCTGTGGCTGCCTCATAGAGCAGATAAAGCAGACAACGTAAGTACTCAGGCAGCTTCAAGAAGAAAGGGATGTGGCTTGTGGGCAGTAAGGGCTCAGGGTGAATTAAACTACAAATTTCCTGGTTTGGCATAGCGTCAAGTTATGAAGATTTTGCAGATCTTTATTGCTTGTAGTAAAATTGTCAGTTTTGGAATGTATTGAACTAATCCTTGTGATTATCCACAGAAACAATTACAATATCCCACAAGGTTCTTTTCCTTTGGCCACCAGAACTTTTACTGCTGGCATGTTTGCTCCTCAGCTCTGCACATGTTTAGTTTTGAGATTTTAGGTTTAATTTGCAGGCCTGTTCCTCAAGGGGAGCCTTTTTGGAGCTGTAAGATGAGCATGTATAACACAGTCTAAAATCCTGTAATCTCTGCAGTTCTGTTTTTGTGGAGGTTTATTAGAATTGTTTTATTGTTCCTTGCTGCCACCAGAGAGCAAAGTGCAGTGGGTATCAGCATTTCTGAGGGACTTTTGTCTCAGCAGAGTATTTTGTTCTCATGCTTTGAAGATAATGAAGTGAGTCATTGTCTTTACATCTCATGTGACTTATTACAGACATACATTGCTAATGCTTTCCAAGGAAAAAACCAGACCTTTTGTTCAGACTTGTGGCTTTGAGTTAGTGGGCTGGTTGGGAGTTTGCATAACTAGGGAGGTGCTTTGATTTGCTCTTTTAATCTATGTACTGAGACCACTTTTACAGACAATGGAACTCATAGAAAGTTTTTGATCAGTTTCATAGGAATATCTCTGCTTAGGCATCAAGGAGGAATAAATTAATCAGCAGCTTTTAGTCTATAAGGATACATCAATGTTTTGTTCTCCTTCTGAAAGCATGAGCCTTGTCTGCACTGGGTGCAGGTCGGGAGCTCTGATAAAGGAGTAGATTTGACATATTGAAGAAAAAATTGTCAGTTTGTGAAGCTTTGGGAGAGTAGAATACTGCCTAGACTGACCATCACTACACATGGTTCTGCAACATTTCCAACCCACTCTGCCATTAGCATTTCCTAGAATCACAGAATGGCTTAGGTTGAAAAAGACTTAAGATCATCAAGTCCATGTCCCTAAGTACCATACTCACATGTTTTTCAGACGTTTCAGGGATGGTGACTCCACCAATGCATTGGGCAGCCTGTGTCAGGACTTGACAACCCTTTCCAGGCAGAATTTCCCTCTGATATCCAATGTGAACCTCCCCTGGCACAAGTTGAAGCTGTTTCTCTCCTTCTGTCTCTTGTTTCCTGGGAGCATAGCCTAACCCCCACCTGGCTGCACCCTCCTGTGCAGGGAGTTGTGGAGAGCCAGAAGGTCCTCCCTGAGCCTCCTTTTGCCCAGGCTAATTTGACATATCTACTCATGACTTACTTCATCTTTTGTTGTGAGTGGAGTTATGTGGGGGTTTGGGTTTCTTTCCTTTTGTTCCTTTCCACCTATAGAATTTTTTGCCCATAAGTTGCTACGAAACTTGAACGACTGGATACTTAAGAGGAGCAAAGGAACTGACTGAGCCCCTGGGAGAAGAGCGTTCGTTTATCTGGGTACTTAAGAAGAACAAAAGAAGCAGCTGAGCTCAGGGGGATGGGGGATACCTCGGGGATTGGGCTGGAGGAGCGGCGGGCACTCTCACTCGGGGTCTTCCGGGGAGAAGGTTGGGAGCGGCTGCTGCTTTTGCAGTGTTTGCGAAGAGGAGTTGGTGGCTGCTGCGAGCCCCGGCCGAGAGCTGCTCCAGTGCTGCTCGGGGTTTCACTGTGCTGCAGCCCCTGCACCCCCTGCCTGCCAAGAACATCCTGCTGTCCCAGCCTGCTGCTCTTCTGAGAGTTCTGCTGGGCCACCGGGATCGCCTGCCCAGGTGGTTTGTGAAAGTAAAACTTCTCTTCCATCCCTCCCCATCCCGGCCGAGCCGCCATTGCCACGCGCTGCCAGAGCTGGCGCTGCCAGCGCCCCCTGCAGCCGCGGGGGAATCATCGCACCCGCCCTGCCCACCGAGCGCCCCCTGCCCGCTGTGACCAGAACTGCACCAAAGTGCAGCACTTGCACTGCAAGCCAGCAGGGTCTCTCTGGGTTCCTGCTTCTGTCTGTTGTTAATGCCATAGTAGTTGTTGTTTGTTTGCTTTATTAGAAATACTAGTAAAGAACTGTTATTCCTATTCCCATATCTTGGCCTGAGAGCCCCTTAATTCCAGAATTATGATAATTCGGAGGGAAAGGGTTTACATTTTCCATTCCAAGGGAGGCCCCCTGCCTTCCCTAGCAGACACCTGTCCTTCGAACTAGGACAAGTTATAACAAGGAGTGAAATAAAAGGAAAATACAGGTTGGATTTTTTTTCAAGCCAAAGGATTTACTTTTAAGAGCAAATACCAAATTACTGCCAAGTGTAGGATAGGAGGTTTAGAGAAGGAGGGAGTCATGTGAGCTGCCAGGAAGCTCCAGTCAAAGGTAGAGACACTTGTGCTGTACCAGAAGATGCTCATAACCCTTGTTGGATGCTCCATGGTCACAGCAGTGAGGAGTCGTTCTGCAGAGGACAGGGGAAGAACAGGGCCATTATCCAGCTCCCATAATCAACACTCCTCAGTGATAAGCCCTCCTTGCCCACAGTGGTAATCCTTTACCTGGTCCATGTTTAATGCCACTAATAGCAAGTCTGTAGACCTGATGTGCCAAACATAATGGTCTTTTGTTATTCTTTCTCCAAACCAAGATTGTCAGTAAGGGTTTTAAGCTAGGAAAGGTTGTTTGAAATGCTGCCTGCACCTGGTGTAATGCAAAGAAGGATGAGAACCATGGGGTCACCAGATTACCTCGTAGAATAAACTGTGTGGTTCGTACAGGGAGAAATCCCTTCTAGGGAGTGGATTCTACAGGGTGGAGTCTCCATTTCTGGAAGTGATCAAAAACTTTCTGGATGTGGCACTTGAGGACATGGGTTAGTGATGAGCATGGTGATGTTGCTGGGTAGATGGTTGGACTTTAAGATCTTAGATGTCTTTACCAGCCTCAACAGTTCTGTCATTCTTGGAGAGGATATGTAGGATGTGGGGAGGGCCTGGGGCTGGTGACAATAATAAAAAATGCATTTGATAATCAAAAGCAGAGAAGAACTGCCATTGCAAGAATGACTGAGCAGGCTGGAACTCAGCCTGGAGAGATGATTTAAAGCAAATACTGCATGTGAAGTGGCACAAAGCCACTGAATAGGAACTGATTATTTGCTGTCTCTTCCTGCACTGCATGAGCTTGGGTTGCCAGTGAGGCTGTGAGGAGCTGGCTTCAACACAGATGAAGGAGGCGAGAATCCTGGGAATAGGCACTGTATCTGTGGGATGCTTGAGGATGTTGCGCCTACAGAAAGTTAAATGGGAAAAAAAAGCAGGCTGAGCAAGTACTTCAGAGATGTTCTGAGCTTTACCAAAGGACAAATTATGACAGACTTGGGTTCTGGGGGCTGACAGTTGAAGCAGAGGGACTTGCAAGGGAGAATTCTGTGCTGCCTCTTTCCTCAGCATTTGCTTATAGGCACCATTGGAGACAGGATATCCTGCTGGATAGACCGGAATGTGTGTCTTGGTTTGAAAGACAGGTGTCTGCCAAGGAAGGCAGGAGCCTCCCTTGGAATAGAAAATATGACCCCCTTCCCTACAAATTATTATAACTTTGAAATTATGGGGCTTTCAGGCAAAGATATGGGAGAAGGAATAACAGTTCTTTACTAATATATATATAACAAGGCAAACAAACAACAACACCAGCAGCAAAAACAAAGAGAAGCACAAACCCAGTGACAGCCTTGGGGCCAAGATCATTCCCTGGGGAGCCTGGGTAGTGCCTCAGCACCCTCGGAGGGAAGAACCTTTCCCTCCCAAGACGGAAGATTGGAGGATGGATCTTCTCGGCGGGAAGATCCATCCCAAGCCCTGACACAGCTCCAGCCATTCTTGGGCTCCTGTCCCTGTCCCAGAGCAGAGCTCAGCCCCTGCCCCTCCGCCTCCCCTCGGGAGGAGCTGCAGCCCCCGAGGAGCCTCCCCTCAGTCCCCTCAGTGTTGCTGAATATAGCTTGCCTTGGTACCGGGCCAAACTGTCTGTCAAACACCTTTGCCAATCAGACATAACACACGTCACTTCTGGGAGAAGTTGTCCAGGCTACAACCCAGCCAATGGGATGGTAAGGTGCAAATTTTGAACACTGCCCCTATAAAGGGGGCTATCTGGAATAAACTTTCACTTTTGCTTTTGGCCACCACAGCGACCGGCCACGCGGTCCCTGAGTCTCCTTTGTCTGTGCCCAGGAGCTCACACGGACTTACACTAATTTAACCCGACACCTCAGCCCCTCCTCAGACCCTTCCCCAGCTCCGTGTCCCTCCTTTGGACATTCTCCAACAGCTTTGGATCCTTCTGATCTTGTGGTGCCCAAAGTGCATCCAGAACTCGAGGTGAGGCTACCCCAGTGCAGAGCAGAGCAGGACAATCCCTGCCCGTGACTGAAGGAGCTGTTGTGTGTGTGATTGATCTCAGACCTCTGTTTTGGAGGGATGGGCTTTTTTCACTAATACAATGGGTTTCAGTCCTTAATAAATATCTCTAAGCATTGCCAGAGTTAATGAGCGGTAATGAGGTAATAAATCAGCTTTGACTCCCTATGTCAGAAGTTCTTCTAGACTTCAGCACCTCACCTACTTCCTTTGAATCGTTGAGATGATGTATTTCTTTTTTGTCAGTGTTCCAAACCTCTCTTATTTCTAGAGAGTCAAATAATACATCTTACTTTTTTCTCCACCATTGCAAACTTACCTATTGTGAATTGGTATCTGTCATGCTGGCAAGAACATTGGATTGTGTAAGTTTTAATGAGGCGGTATATCTTGCTTCAGAAGTTTGCAATATAATCTAATTTTAGGTTGACTCAAACTGGAAACCATTTGGAAATGGAATGGACATCTTATGGGAATGAACTAAAACTACCTTCTTGCCCAGAGTTGCTGTCAGTAATTCCTCCTGTTTCTCTGCTCCCCTGGGGTAAGCACAATTACTCTGTTCCTGCTCCCCACCCATTCCTTTCTAACACCACAAAGATATCCTTAGGTATTTTTCTAGAAAAAATTATGCAATATTTGAGGCAGAATAAGAAATAGAATTTATGAATTTTCTGCTGTCTGCCATGTCAATCAAATAAAAACAACTATTGTTTACTACAGTCCACTTTATTCCTCTTTTTTCTGTGTTTCTGTTGGAAGTCTGTATACAGAATAATTAGTTATGAATAAACATCTGTGAGCAACTGAGAAGAGCAAGCAGGACCACTACTGCTGGAATCCAGCATTCATGGCTTCTGTATGTCTATGTTTTACGTGAGAGTTCTTGCAGTACAGGTAGCTGGTTCTCAAATTAGACACTTAAACAACTTCCTTCAGTCATGGAAGGGAATGAGCTTCCTGCCCAGTGGCTCTTTCTGGAGAAGCCTCTCTCTATGTAAAAAGAATTTATTCAATGTGAAATTAAAACCTTCTTGCTCAAACATCTGCTTCTTGTCAGAAATTCAGTTCTCATAAATAGGTTGTGTTTAATGCATGTTCTGCAGTAAATCTGCTGGATGGGACTTGGAGCACCCTGGTCCAGTGGAAGGTGACCCTGCCCATGCCAGGGGGTGGAATTGGATGGGCTTCAAGGTCCCTTACAATCCAAACCATCCCATGAGTCTATGATTCTGTGATAATCATGTCTCCAAACAGGATTTGTGAGTGCACAAGCAATATTTTTCCATATCTATTTCTTGAGAGAATATGGTGAGATGAACTGTAAACTGTAAGTATTCTTCATTAATTTCCTGAAATTATGCTAGAACAGGTGATATTCCTGTAGCACTGAATCTGAGAAATGAAACCATTATAGAATTAGCATTTCACCTTTTGTCCTGGTTTGAAGGACAGGTGTCTGCTAAGGAAGGCAGGGGGCCTCCCTTGGAATGGAAAATGTAAACCCTTTCCCTCCGAATTATCGTAATTCTGAAATTAAGGGGCTCACAGGCAAAGATATGGGGATAGGAATAACAGTTCTTTACTAGTATTTATAATAAAGCAAACAAACAACAACTACTATGGCTTTAACAACAACCAGAAGCAGGAACCCAGTGACAGCTTGCTGGCTTGCAGCCACCTTTGGTGCAGTGATGGTCACAGCCGGCAGGGGGCGCTGGTGGCGCGAGCTCAGGGAGCACGTGGTGGTGATGGTGTTGTGGATCCTCCCCAGCTGGGACGGGGAGGGATGGAAGAGAAGTTTTACTTTCACAAACCCCCTTGAGCAGTCGATCTCGGTGTCCCAGCAGGAGTCTCAGGAAAAGAAGGCAGCAGGCTGGGACAGCAGGGTGTCGCGGCAGGCAGGGGGTGCAGAGGCTGCAGTGCGGTGAAACCCAGAGCAGCACCAGAGCAGCGGTGGGGATGGGGCAGCGGCAGCCCGGCTTCCCGCAGAGCAGGGAGAGGTGAGCTCAGGGATCCCGGGTGCTCACCCAGATGGTAACAGGTCCCAGTTCAGGACAGAGACTCACTCCACGGCAGAAGAAACAGCCCTCTGCAGGGGTCCAGCAGCAGCTCCGAAACGTTCTCCCTGGCAGCCCAGAGCGAGACTGCCAGCCCCTCCTCCAGCCAAGCCTTTTGCCAGCCCAAACCCCAAGGTATCCCCCACCCCGCTGAGAGAAAAACTCTCCGAACTGGAGAATCCCCTCTTCCCTCAGCTCAATCACTTCTTTTGTTCTTCTTAAGTACCCAGCCATTATGGTCCCTTAGCAACTGATGGGCAAAAAATTCCAAATGTGAAAAGAAACAAAAGGGAAGAACAACACCCAAACCCCAACACCTTTCTAAGGTGTGATGTATTTTATCTGACTCCATCACTGCTTTATTTTTGATGTGGGGTGGACAGGGAGGGGTAGGTTTCAATACATGCAGTCTTTGAGGGACTCTAAAAATGTCTTCCTCAACGTGTATATACTGAAAAAAAGGAGATAGTGAGCAGTATATTTGTAAATAAAATCTCTGTATTTGTCCTGTTGAGGAAGCAAGAAGTGTTAAAAACTGGCTCACATTTCTCTTTTCCTCTGAAATTTATTTTTAATGAGAAAAACTTTATTCTCCAGAGAAAATGCAAATATTTCCATGGTAAGTTTAGTTTCGTGGAATGATTATGTGCTGTTTTAGAACTTACAGTTACATAGCTTTTCTTTTTTCACCTGAATTCTTATGGTTTTTGTTAAATAACCTCCTTTTGTTTTAAGAAGAAATACATATCAACGTGCTAAACATGTCTTTCCTAAATTAATTTATATGAAAGTATGGGAATACATCTTCTGGAATGCCTTCAGCCCAGCAGCTTGTTATTGATGTGTCCATTGATGCCTGGAACCAGGGCCAACCTCCCCCTTGGAGGGGTGTCTGTAGCTCAGCCAACTGAGAGGCACAAAACTCCAGGGGGGATTTTCGCTGACCTGTGTGACTGTCCCCGTTTGCCACCTGAGTGACAACATGGTGGTTGTGGTGGGACAAAAGAGATTTATCCCTTGAAGGGCTGTTTGCAAAGAGCAACAACGTCTCCTAAGTGTTTAATACAGGAGTTACCACATCTAAAACTGCACATTTTTCAGAGCAAGTATGTGATGTACCGGTAACTGCCCGACCTCTTTGAACTTTGCTCTACTCTTGTTGTGGGCTCTGTCTGTCCCTTACTGAAAACTTAAATGACAAACAGGTTGGAGCAAAAGGGTCTTCAGTTCTTTGTACTTGGTGAGCTCGGTGCGTGTGCGTGTTGTCACCTGTATGTAAACCAGCTACCTCAGGTGTGCTCTGCAGGCAGCAAAGAGCTGATGACACAGGCACATTTTGCCATGGGGAATCACAGAATCCTGGGATATCCTGAGTGGGAAGGGACCCACGCTGTCCATGCCACAATGCAGGTCTTGTAGCCAAGACTGGACTAGTAGTATAAGAAGCCTAAAGTGAATGAGTTCTGTGTGAATTCTTGCAGTAGTGATGGTAGATGAAGTTTAAAAGATTCACAGAAAGTTCACAGCAACTTGACACCATGAGAACACGGTGCAGAGCAGTAGAGCCCACAGGAACAGAACCCCAGAAATCTCTATTTTTGTTGACAATTGTTCAAACAGATTCATGCAGACACTGCAATCGAGTGTAAGGTTAAATAATAACTTGGTGGCAGCTGATAGGATAAAAATGAAGACTGGAGTTACCTTAGATTATTATAATGCTAAAAGACAGCCCCTCAGGGAAATTTGTCTGTGTGAATGAGTGTAATGAGCTGGATCAATACACCAGATACACATTTAGAATTATATGATGGAAGTTTGAGTGACCAATCACCTGTTTCTGCATCATTTTTCTGTGTTACCTTTTTGCTTACAAGCCTGTGCTTGTTTCCCAGGTGTGCCAGCATTGTGAGGGGCCTGGCACCCTGTTCTGGAGAACAATGATAAAACCCAGTATCCTGACTCAGTGTGTGGCTTGGGTCTTGCACACGGGGTGACAGAACCTGGCTTTAGGGACAGCAGCAGTGTGAGGCAGTGAAGAAGAAACTCATGAAACCGCCAGTGCTTGTGAGCTTTTTATACACTGCAGGTTTCAATGTGACTCCAAAGGGTGTTTTTTTGTTTTTAATCTGAGTGTTTAAGAAAATTTTCCATTTATATTCAGAGGACACAATGTTTAATAGAAAAACAGTACTTTCATTGAAAGGGAAATGAATATGTTGCCCTGTTTTACCGGGGGCACTTAGAGTGACAAAAGTGCAACAAGAAAGGCGTTGTTCAGCAGGCAGGAAGCCGAAGAAACAGGAGCCCTGCAGGATGCAAACCACGTCAATGTGGGCTCTGTGGTGTCTGCTCTGGGGCTCACAGGAGCAGGTGCAGCACATATCTGGGGAGCCTCGGGAGGTGGGACACATTTGTTGGGTTGTGAACACCACAGAGCCTGTTTATGTTTTAGAAGGGTGTACATCAAGGAAAAGCTCTTTCAGAAACATTTCTGAAATAAAAACTGTGACAGAAGTATATGCTTTAAGTCAGTTCACAGCAGTAAACGAGCTCTTGGTATAACCTGGTGTGATCTGTGTTGTTTAGTTTTGCCGAAAGTTCCTACCTTAAAGTTGTCGTCTGTGCTGTGAAACCAAAACATTTCACCAAGGTTTTCTATCACATTTTTCTCAAAAGTCAGGTTGATGTTACAGTTAAGGAAATAATGTTAACACTTCAGAAAAACCCAACAACTTGAGCAGAGCACAATCAAACCTCAAGTGCTATTTCATAAAAAATTCCTGAAAATTGTACTTCATGTCTTCTCTGAGTTATGGGTTTGAAAATATCTGAGCACAAGAATTGTCAAATTTTTCATGTGGCCTGGGAAGAAGATCACACACATGATCACAGTATGGTCATTCATAGTTGTCTTTACTGCAGTTTTCCCCAATATTTACTATCCCAGAGAACTTACAGCAGGGTGCCAGTACTTACTCCTCACTCTTAGAGAGGCTGAGACAAGTCTGTTTGTCTGTGGGACCAGCTGAGCAGCTGAAGTTACTCAATAGATACTGTTCTTTGCTGAGCCTGGAAATGGGACATAAATTGAAGTTTAGCAGCAGCTGATCCTGAGAACTGCACAGGGAAGGTATGCTGGGGTGAAGAAAGTAGTGTGAGCTATAACGTATTCAGAAATATTCTGCAATATTGAAAGCATCTGATGTATAGCATCATGGAGACATTCATGTCAGATTGTGGTAAAAGCTTAAAATCTCTCAGACCTAACTACAGCTTTGTAGTTGATATAATCATCATCAAACAAATAATTACAATTAAATTTGTATTTGCAGTGCACAAAAATTCTAGGAGAGTCTCGAATTGCCTCTCGTTTTGAAAGACTTCTTACCATTGGAGAAACTTGGAATCATGGAATGGTTTGGGTTGGAAGGGATCTTAGAGATCGTCTCATTTCATACCCGTGGGCAGGGACACCTCCCACTGTCCCAGGCTGCTCCAAGCCCCGTCCAGCCTGGCCTTGGGCACTGCCAGGGATCCAGGGGCAGCCACAGCTGCTCTGGGCACCCTGTGCCAGGGCCTCTCCACCCTCACAGGGAACAATTCCTTCCCAAGATCCCATCTCTCCCTGCCCTCTGGCAGTGGGAAGCCATTCCCTGTGTCCTGTCCCTCCATCCCTTGTCCCCAGTCCCTCTCCAGCTCTCCTGGAGCCACTTTAGGCCCTGGGAGGGGCTCTGAGCTCTCCCTGGAGCCTTCTCTTCTCCAGGTGAGCACCCCCAGCTCTCCCAGCCTGTCCCCAGAGCAGAGGGGCTCCAGCCCTGGGAGCATCTCTGTGGCCTCCTCTGGACTGGCTCCAGCAGCTCCACATCCTCCTGATGTTGTTCCCCAGGGCTGGGGCAGCTCTGCAGGTGGGGTCTCACCTGAGGGGGGCAGAGGGACAGAATCCCCCCCTCCCCTGCTGCCCACGCTGGGGGCTCAGCCCAGCACAGGGGGGGTTTCTGGGGTCAGTGCCCATGGCCGGGGCAGGTTCAGCCTCTCACCCACCAACAACCCCAAAATTCTTCTTCCCAGGGCTGCTCGTGATCCATTCTCAGCCCAGCCTGGGTCTGTGGTTGGGATTGCCCTGACCCAGGTGCAGGAGTTGTGCTTGGCCTTGGTGAACTTCATGAGATTGGCAGGGCCCCATCTCCCCAGCCCATCTTTGCAGAGGTTCTAACTTTGCCAGGTGTGCCTTTTGAGCATTACCTGTGGGACACTGGGGAGCCTGAGTGCCAGCCAGGTGCTCAAGCAGAAGCCTTTGCTTAACAAAGCAAAGCTTTTAGCAAAGGCTTTACTTCAGTGTTGAGTTAGAGGTGCAAATGTCAGTAATAAATTTAATCCACCAATGGCAGCTGCTCTAATAATTGCTCTAATGAGAAGGAATAGGACAAATTGGGGAAGATTTCATAAGAACAAACAGCTGGCAATAGTATGAAGGATTTTTAACTTAAATGCTATTAAGTATGTCTTCCTAAATAGCTAAGAATTGGGCTAGCAAGCCAATTTTCTTCATTCTCAAACTGTTAAAAATAGAGGAAAGAGGCAGCATACTTGTGAAAGAGAAGGTGACAAAAATGAAGCAGACTACAACTGTCTCTGAAAGTGTACCTTGAGGGCTGCTGGGTGTACATCCTTTTGACATGACTGAGGAGAGGTTGACACTTTCCTTACTGGACAAATTGCTGTGTGAGACTTTTGATTTCAGACATCTTCATCATGATTTTTAACTTTCTTACAACATTATTTTCCAACAATGCTTTATCAAACTGTTGAACTTATGCCATGTTGGTTTATTTTGAGCATAATCACCTTATTCTGATTTTTCAAATACATATTTATGGGCTTTCATGTAGGGTTTTGTATTAGTCAGGCTTTTTTTTCTGTGTGCAAATACTGTTTTCAATGCTGAGACAGATGATGGGCACATTTAGATTATTTACATTGCTATTATTTTGTGAATCCCTGAAAATGTTACTTTGCTTTTACTTATGAAATAATACATTAGGATTCAAAATCTAAATTAAATCTTCATTTCCAGTGAGATCAGGTTTTATTCTTCCCATTCTTACTATAAGCAGGGGCAGATAAAAAGAAAAAACCCAATAAATAAAATATTTTTGCCCAGAAAGTGCCCATGATAACACAGGCAAGTAATTGACTGGCACCAGGAAGGGATGATAATCTTCGAGAGAACATACCTGAGTGCACAATGGACTCAAAAACTCTGCTATAAGAAATTCTTTGCTAAATGATTGCTACTTCCCATAAGCTTTAAAATTAAGACATGTCCATTGTGGTGACACACCTTGTCAATGTATGTAAATGAAATGTGCTCCAGTTAAATTTCTCTGTGAGGTTTCCAAGTGGCTCCTTCTAGAGCCCTTTGCAGCTTCAATGGATGTTGCATTTCCTTCCTGTCTTGAATTGCAGTGAAACATGGCTGGGAGCTTTTAAAGTCACTGTTATTCAACAGGGTGGCAATATTTTATTAAGGAATAAGTATGTACACCTTGAGAAAATACATTCTGGTGAGAAATTCCCACTGTTACTGTCATGGTTAATTATCCTGAAGGATGTGCTTTGTGTCTCAGATTGGAAATGGTGAAGGTTAAAATATCCAACTTCCCTGTAACCTCTGAGTGCAGCTGCAATGGGTTTGTGTTTAGTATTCAGAGGGTAATGCCAGAATCCTGCACCCAAATAAAAGTTGTGACTGGAGGTGGGGAAAAAACTCCTCTTGCACATGGCCATCAAACTGCAGCAGGTGAGCAATGGGAAAATGCCAGTAAAGAACAGAAATACTCATGGAGACCCCTGAAGACTCAGTTTCAGTGACAGAGGTGATATATTCAGCTCTCAGTGTGCTTTTGGGGGAGAATTTTTTGCATGATTACTGCAGTTGAGAAGATTACCAGGCAGCTGTAAAATCCTGCATGCACTCATTTGTCTGAGATCATTAACATTTTTAGAAAGGAGCTCTGAAATCAGCTCTTCATTCTCCTGACATTCATCCCAAGGAAACTCTGCCACCAAGGTCAGGTCAAGGAGTTGATTTGTTGGGGGTGTATGCATTTTGGTGATAAAAGAGCAAATATAATTTCTTACTTGGCTATTTATATAATCAAAGTTCCCACAAAACTGGATATGTTCCTGCTAGTCTGATGACCTGTGACAAAGCAGTCTAATAAAGTGCTGCAAACCCCAAGGCAGAGCCCCAAGAATGGGCAAATGTCCAGAGAAGTAGCAAGGTTTGGTTAAGGGGAAAGCATGTGTGTCTGTATTTTTAATTTCTAACATGTCACTTTAATCCTCTCCAGAGACAATGGGACTTTCTGTAAACAAGGACTTAAAAGAAGGATTCCAGGGAGATCTCAGAGCCCCTTCCAGTGACTGAAGGGACTCCAGGAGGACTTGGAGAGGGACTTGCAAAAAGGGATGAAGGGACAAGCCAAGGGGGAATGGCTTCCCACTGACAGAGGGCAGGGCCAGGTGGGATATTGGGCAGGAATTGTTCCCTGTGAGGGTGGGGAGGCCCTGGCACAGGGTGCCCAGAGCAGCTGTGGCTGCCCCTGGATCCCTGGCAGTGCCCAAGGCCAGGCTGGACAGGGCTTGGAGCACCCTGGGATAGTGGAAGTTGTCCCTGCCCAGGAGTGTGGAATGAAATGAGCTTTAAGATCCCTTCCAATCCAAACCATTCCGGGATTCTGGGATTCTATGGATTTTTCAGAACTGTATTTCCAGCCTCAGGCACTCCCACTTGACTTCTACAAAGCTCGTGTTGCTTTTTGGAACACTCACAGTTGTTATTTATAGAGAAGCTTTTAAGGCAAGTCTCATATGCTGTAACTGTGGGCTCATTCCAGAGAATCTAAAGCTCAGTTGATCAGCTTCTCACATTTTCTTACTTCAGGTAAAGCAAGATTCCAGAATTACTTAAATTGTTTTTAAACAAGTTTTTAATTCTTTGCCTGCTGATGTTTGCTGTTAAAAACCTGACTGCAACATATTTATTTTTGTGATGGGCTTCCTTTCTCATCTCTTGCTTTGACAGATGAACCTGGACTGCAAGATCCCTGTTAGGAAGGTAAGTTGGATGCTTTAGAGACTGTAAGCAGCAAGGAACTCTTTACTGCAGAAGAAGTTGTTCCCTGTGAGGGTGGGGAGGCCCTGGCACAGGGTGCTCAGAGCAGCTGTGGCTGCCCCTGGATCCCTGGCAGTGCCCAAGGCCAGGCTGGACATTGGGGCTTGGAGCACCCTGGGATAGTGGAAGGTGTCCCTACCCATGACAGGGGTGGAATGGGATGGATTTTACAGTCCCTCCCAACCCAAACCAGTCTGGGATTCAGTTAATCTGTAATGAAATGATGCAGAGATGGAGAAGGGCAGTTAATACGAGTTTGCTGAATGCCCCTGGTAGTGGGATACTGAAGATTCTCACTGCAATTAACACTTTTAAACTACTGAGAGATGTGGAGTACATTTTATTTATTATTATTTTATTTATTATTATACTTCTATCATTAATGACACCAGAAACTGTGTTGATGTTGCTTAGACTTAAGTAGAGGGATTCATCTAAGTGAGAGGAGCATAGAACCATAAAAAATCCTGAGTTGGAAGGAACCCACTGGGATCATCAGCCCAACCCCTGACCCTGCACAGACACCCCAACAATCCCACCCTGTGCATCCCTGAGAGCGGTGTCCAAACGCTCCTGGAGCTCTGGCAGCCTCGGGGCCGGGACCATTCCCTGGGGAGCCTGGGCAGTGCCCCAGCACCCTCGGGGGGAAGAACCTTTCCCTGAGATCCATCCCAACCCCCTGACATGAGGATCCTGGTTAATTTGGTTCTCCACACTGACAGTGCAAGGTTGGGGTGTCCCACCAAATGAGAAGTGTCAATAAAGGAAATGCTACTTGTCCTCAGTTTTTCTACGTGCATTTGACTCCTCTGTCCCATTTTTTTATTGCCGCTGTGGAAAACCACAGAATTTATTGTAGCACATAAAATTGTACAGTGTGTGACTCAAGCCCTCTCCCATCCTATTTGCTCAGTTGTTCTTGGTTTGATATGCAGCAGGAAAGGTCATTTACATGTAACTACTTTTTTTATGAACAGTTGCAATTTTCTTGACTGTGCAATGAGAGAATTGAATTTCTTGATCAATACCAAATAAGCAAACATTAAAATCCTACAGTTACTCACATTAAATATGATGAAAGAGAATCCAGTTGCAGATTAAATTAAAATTGCACTAGCCAGTCTTGCCTGGAGCCTTTGTGACTCAGGGCAGATGGTTGATGAAGAAGGCTTCAGCTTGGACACCAGATTCTTGGTTTTTTATTTCCAAAGGTGCTTGCTACTTTAGCTTTAGGTGAGGTTTTGCAGTATAAGCTTCAATACTGCATATGATGTAGTGGTGGTGATGAACTTCTAAATAACTTAAAATTCCACCTTCCGTAGTGTGTGGGAAGAACTGCAGATTTCTGTGTATTTCCTCCATATAGATGCCTTTATTTCAGTTGGGTTGTTACCATTTTGTCTCCTTCTTCTCCTGGCATAGTTTAAAAATGCTGGCTTTGAGGGGAAAAAAACATAATCAGGGGCCTGGAAATCTTGAAAGAATACATTTAATGCACACACACAAAAAAAAGAAGAGAGACAGGTAGAAGAGCAGAGGGTGAAGGAGGTGGAAAAAATTACAAACAAGGTACTGCATAGTAATCATATTGTGTATATGATATAATGCTCATATGATTGCAATTTGCCTGTAATAAGTCCTGGGTTAGTCTGATATCTTGCATTTTAAATAGTCCATTGCAGGCAGTTTTGTTGTACTGTAATTCTCCAAAATTGTACAAGCCCTGATGGGACAGTGGAGCCAGGTGGGAGTCAATCTCTTTCCCAAGTAACAAATGACAGGACAAGAGGAAATGGCCTCAAGTTGCAGCAGGGAAGGTCTGGGTTGGATATAGGGGAAAACTTCTTCAAGGAAATGGTTGTCAGGCACTGGCACTGCCTGCCCAGGACAGTGGTGGGGTCATCCTCCCTGGAAGTATTCAAACAACATGTGGCTGTGGCACTTGGAAACATGGGCTAGTGGTGAACATGGAGCTGGTGCTGGGCTGATGGTTGGGCTTGATGATCCTGGAGGTCTTTGCCCACCTTAACGATTCCGTGATTCTGTGATTTCATAATCACTACAGAAATTGCACCGTTGTGTAAGAGTTGAGTTGCCTGTAGCAACAGTTCCTTTCCTTCTGTTGTGTTTCCTTCCCTCCCACTCTTTGCTCTAGAAGAAATTCTTCCCACAGCAAAACATACAGAGAGATGTATTACAGAAAAAAAATCCCTCCCCCACAGGTATCATGTGTATCCTTTAACACTTTATCACTTTAGATTTCTGCCCTCTGGCCTGAAGTGCCTGAAGCTGGCAGGTTTTGTTCTGTGGGTTTGGGGTTTTGCCACACCCCTTGGAGCAGGGATCCTGGGCTCCAGGGGCTGCTGTTCTGGAGCAACAGTGCACAGCGTGGTACAGACACATGGAGACACTTCCTTCTCAGTGGTTTTGAACAAAGTTAACTGAGCTGTGACGTGGCTTTGGTGCTGTCATAGTGGTACCTGGAAAAAGAGTGCAATGGAGAGAACCAGAGCTGGACCCTTAAGTTGTTGAATGTGACACCACCAGACAGTAAGATAATTCTTACTCTTTCTACCCTGCCACAGGCTTCAGCCTCATGTATTTGTTGAAGGTTGGGAAAGCTGGAGGTGTTCAGCCTGAGGAGGAGAAGGCTCTGGGGAGACCTCAGAGCCCCTTCCAGTGCCTAAAGAGGCTCCAGTAGAGCTGGAGAAGAACTTTGGACAAGGGCCTGGAGGGACAGAACAAGGGGGAATGGCTTCCACTGCCAGAAGGCAAGGTTAGATGGGAAGGAATTCTTGGCTCCCAGGTTGCCCAGAGCAGCTGTGGCTGTCCCATCCCTGTTGAAGTGCTCAAGGCCAGGTTGGATGGGGCTTGGACCAATGTGGAAGTGGCAGAAGATGGGACTGGATAATCTTTAAGGTCCCCCACAACCAAAGCCATTGTGGAAAACTGTGATTCTTCATTTAAAGTTCAGTTTCAAATCACTCTTCACATTATTTCAGGCTCTTTGGAGTATATTGAATGGTTTTTTAGAACTTACTGAAAAATATTATTTCTGTGTTGTTTATTGTCAAATGAAGCTGTTTCTTCTTTAAGTACACTTCTGGGGCATGTAGAGAAGGTTCTGTTTAAATATTCTGGGATAAAGGTCATAAATTATACAAAATTATATATTTGGAGAGGGATGTATTTCAAAGCTTCCATAGATGTTTACATAGATGAAGTGTTCTATAGAATCAGAATCCCAGAATGGCTGGGCTGGAAGGGACCTTAAAGCTCATCCAGTTCCACCCCCTGGGCAGGGACGCCTTCCACTATCCCAGGTCACTCCAAGCCCTGTCCAGCCTGGCCTTGGACATTTCCAGGGATCCAGGGGCAGCCACAGCTGCTCTGGGCACCTTGTGCCAGGGCTTCAACACCCTCATAACCAAAAATATTTCTTCCTAATATCCCATCAAAACCCACCCTCCTTAAGTTTAAAGCCTTTCTCTTTTATCCCATCTCTACATGACCACTGTATGAACTAACTCAGCGCAGCAGGTTCTGAGCTCTGCTGGAGCTGGTGCTGTCCCCCTGTACTTAGTGCTACCATAACCCCCCACCTTAGTGCTACCATAACATCATGCCTTGATTGTGATCTTCACTTTGCCATCCTGTTATCATCTTCTGTTACTGGGGAAGCATTGAAATATCATGAGCACTTTCAACCCTGACCTTAGTCAGGTCAAAAGAGGATGAAAAGGTTCATCCACTACAAAAAGATTTCCTCATTAGAAATTAGGAAGTAAAGCCACTGGACACTGCCACAAGTGCTCTAGTAATGGGAGCCAAGTTATGGCACCAAATACTAAATATTTTAACTAATGGAGCAGTCCCCATTCAGGACAAGTGACACAGATGCCTGAAAGAACCAAGGACCAGATGTGGGACAAGCCCCTGTGCGCTGCATGTCCCCCCCCAGACAGACACAACACTCCAGCATGGACACTGCAGCCAAGGCCTGATGTGTCCCTGTAAAACAGCTACCCTGACATCGGGGCTGGATGTCACCAGCTCGTGTGTTCAGCTGCAGGTGAGCATCTTCCACTTGTCCCTTGAGCATGCCCAGGCACTGCTTTCTTGCTGGGGCAGAGATCTGGGCATTGTTGTTTGCTCTGCACCGGTTGAGGGAAAATAGCTCTTCTGTCAACACTGCTCTGTGGGACTGCTGGGAATCACTCCTGGAGGCATCAGTCTGGCTCCTGGTGATGCAAAGATGCAGTGTGCAAGAGTGCCTGAACCAGGGCTGGGCACAGCCACTAACAGAAGGGTGAGCTTAAGGCATCACCTAACACTTGTTCAGGGTGAAAGACAAGTGATCAAGTGATCTTCTCTCCAAACCAACAATTACCTGCAGAGCTCCAGCTCTGTGGCCCCAATACCAGAAGGCCATGGAGCTGCTCTGAGTGCTGGAGCCCCTCTGCTCTGGAGCCAGGCTGGGAGAGCTGGGGGTACTCACCTGGAGAAGAGAAGGCTCCAGGGAGAGCTCAGAGCCCCTTGCAGGGCCTAAAGGGGCTCCAGGAGAGCTGGAGAGGGACCTGGGACAAGGGATGGAGGGACAGGACACAGAGAATGGCTTCCCACTGCCAGAGGGCAGGGCGAGATATTGGGAAGGAATTGTTCTCTGTGAGGGTGGGGAGGCCCTGGCACAGGGTGCCCAGAGCAGCTGTGGCTGCCCCTGGAGCCCTGGAAATGTTCCAGGCCAGGCTGGATGAGGCTTGAACCAACCTGGTCTATTTGGAAAGAGTCCTTGTCCATGACAAGGGTTTAGAAAGGGATATTCTTTAAGGTCTGTTCCAACACCAACCATTCTGAGATTCTGTGATATATTTCTGGATGGAAATGTAAATCTTTGCTGTGATAAAGCATGTTTTAAATCAGTGACATTCTCTGTACATGCTGGAGATTGGATATCAAAGACATATCTGCTCTTTTGACTTATTGCCATTTTCTGGTTCCCTTTCTGAAATGCAGGACAGACTCCTCAGGCTGGAAAATACTTATCTGGTGAATCCAATGGTATTGTGCATGTGGACCAAAACGGGTTGAGTTGGCAGAAGAGAGCCTATGGGTTTGGGATTGCTAATGCCCAGATCTTGCTGAGAAGATGGGAGCTGTTTTTTTGTACAAAATGTGTGCTGCTCCTGACGAATATTGTTGCTCATCTCTCCACCTCCAAACTCTCCTCCTTTGGATAACTTTGATTTTGCCAGGAATGGCACTGCTCAGTAATTTGCTCTGTAGGATGTTGAGCCTTGTTCTCCCTGGCCCAAATGCAGAATGCCAGGAGGGAGACTGGTGACTAGGCAAAGTCTCAGCTTAGAATGTGAGATAAACATTCCCATACTATTGCCCATTTACTCAATGACTTGGGAAGGGCTGCACAGTCCCGATGTTTCAGCTCTGTGGCTTTTGGAGGGACCTGGGCATGCAGTGGTTCAGCTGTACCCACTCAGTTGGGCATTTTCTTTGCTGCACCAGAGAAGGGAGAAGGCAGTGCTGAGGTTCTGGGTGTTAATGGCTTGGGCTCTGGCTGGGTGGCATGCACAAGGATTAAAGGGGGCACCAGCTCAGGCAGAAGCATATGGGAATCTCTTCTGTGCAGCAGAACAGGGAAAGCCCATTTATTACATCTGAGAGAGTGGCTCGCTGTGCATGACACTGAGTTCTTTGGCCCATGGTCATGTCTGTGACAACAGCCGGATGTGGCAAAACCCAAAAGCACAAAACATTTCTGTTTGTCACAGGGAGCCTTGTGCAGATCCTGGAAGTGCAGCACAGAGCTGTAAGCATGAATTTATATGTTTATTCTCCAGCCTGAGCAGACCAGGTTTCTAAGGATCCATCCCTACAAATATAGGGAATAATGCAAGGAGTGCTCCTGGGGAAATCTGCTCCAAGAATCCTATGCACAGTCTGGCCTGAATGGCTTGAGGAAGTTTTTTTGTGGATGGAGAAATATAGCCAAGACCTGAAAGTACCAGCTAGTTTGGATTAGTTTTTTCTACTCTGCCTTTGTCCTTGAATTGCCAATGTTTTCTGAAGGCTTAGACACCATTTTATTTAAAAAAAAATTTTAAAGTACACCCAAAACAGATCCCAAGATCCCCAAGTGAAGTCTGGTGTTTGCCTACAACTGAATTTTCTTCTTTTTCACCATTTTGCTGAGAATATTGGAAATGCTGAACATTAGTGCAGAACTGGTGTCTGGTTTTCTGGCTGGGATGATGAACTGCTGAGGTTGTTATTCCCTCCTGACACATTGTGGATGCTGCAGGATACAGAAAAGCTGCTTCTCTTTGACAGTGGTACTCAGTAAAAGGTCTCTCTGCCATTGCCTGTCCCAACCCATGATGCCTCGGGTTTGTCACTCCCAGTGGAACAGCAAAGAGTGGTCATGCTCCTGGATCAAACTGCTCTGAGGCTCACAGAGTCGATGTTGAGACAGGATTACACTTGGGGAACCCCGGTCCCAGCTCTTCCTCTCCTGAGACAGCCTCCCTGGAGAGCTGTTGCCACCACAGGCACTCACCCCATAGTCATTGCTCTGGCCAGGCCAGCAGTGGTGACAGCAGCTGTCCCTATTTGCAGGGGGATACTGATTCCCCCAGAGTGCCACAGGGGACAGGATCTGGTGAGCTCCAGTTCCCTTCTAGTGAGGGTGTGTAACTGTGCTCTCAAAGGGCAGAAGTTGCTCTAAGTGTTGTCAAATAATGAGTCATTTCTGATGGAGGTTTGAGGGTGCAGGCGGTGCCAGCACAGGGACTGCCCAGACGCTGCATCACAGCCTCACCAGCAGAGAAATCAGGAAATTGGGCCCCAGCCCTGTGTGTGAGCTACTCGAGAATGTAGAGCTTGGCTCTGTGTAGGAAAGAGACTCTCCAGGAGTTCAGGAATCCAAGTCCAGGCTCAGCTGTGAGCTTCCCCTGACGTTGCTGCCCCTGGCCCTACATGACCACCGCTGAGAGGTAAGAGAGAGGTCTGAGAGGGGTCCAGGACAGACAAGGTGTCCTCCTGTCCCCTCTGGCAGCGGGGAGGGACGGGGGCAGTGCTGAGCATGGTGGGCAGTGAGGGGAAATGCCCGGGTGTCACCCGTTTTCCAGCAGAGGAGCTGTACCTGCCCTTTGTCCGAGTGACACCCTGTGCAACCGGGTGTTTGGTGTCCTACAGCGTGTTGGCTCCATGGCATCTGTCCCCTCCTGTCATGGTGCTGTCAGGTCTGGCACCTCCTCAGCCAGGGTTACTCTGTGCACTGGGAATAAGCTTGAGCTCTCCAGTCCAGGCTTGGGACAGCTCTACCAAACCCCACCATGTTTCTGTGCTTCTCAACCTCATTGCAATTACTCAGGTTTACCAATTCATAAAAGTACAAAACAGCCCCAAAACAAAGAAGGTGGCAAATATGTCCTCTCAGGCTTTCTGCCTGCACACTCTGCTTTTGGGAACATTCATTCCAGTGATGGGAACCTCATGGATCAAACACCTCCAGGAAGAAAGAGCTGCTTCAGGACAAGGCATGTGAGTGTCACCAGGAGGGAGGTGATTCACTGCCGTCCCTGTTGGTGCCTGGGTGAGGCACTGGCTGGTGTCCAGGCTCTGCCAGCAGCAGGTGTCCATGTGGGGGTGCATGGCCAGCTGGGCAGAGGAGAAGGTCTTCCCTTTGGTACTTGAGTGGAGGATCTGTCCCTTCCCAGCACCAGCTGCTGTCTGCACGTGGGGGCAGGACTGACCAAACAGTTGCTGCTTTTCACCCAAAATTTCTGTCCTGGAGCAGCAGAAAATGAAGGACAGTTGTCAGAGCTGCCATCAGCCCTACTGGCTCAGCCAGCACATCCCTCCTCAGCTCAGGATGTACCACAGCAGGGGTATGGAACAGATCCTGTTCTGAAGTTCTGTATTCATGAGGACCTCACCACCCTGGAAGTGATCTGAGCTGCACCCAGCCACATCAGCCTTTGGCTGTGCCTGCAGAGGAACAGACACACGGTGGCTGCTTTTGCATCCCCAACTTCACCAAGACAATACTTGTGCCATGGATGGGCTGCAGGGCGAGGAGATGGCAGTGCTGGCTAACAGTGGCTTCTGGTAGAGACAAAACTGCTACCTTCTGATACTAACCTTGTAGCAGCTACAATTGTCCCTGTTTTGTTGTTGTAGATATGGGCTGGTATAATCAGATAGTCCTTGGATCCACACTACCAAAGGGACAGGTTTACCACCAGTGATGCAGAGTAGTGATTGTGACTCACCCTCCAAAGAGCAAAGTCATCTCTGCTCCAAGGAGCTCATTCCCCAGTGTGGGCAGCAGGGGAGGGGGGGGATTCTGCCCCTCTGCTCTGCTCTGCTCTGATTAGACCCCACCTGCAGGGCTGCCTCCAGCTCTGAGACCCTGGGGAACAACATCAGGAGGATGTGGAGCTACTGGAGCCAGTCCAGAGGAGACCACAAAGGTGCTCTGATGGCTGGAGCCCCTCTGCTCTGGAGCCAGGGTGCGAGAGCTGGGGGTGCTCACCTGGAGAAGAGAAGGCTCCAGGGAGAGCTCAGAGCCCCTTGCAGGGCCTAAAGGGGCTCCAGGAGAGCTGGAGAGGGACTGGGGACAAGGGATGGAGGGACAGGGCACAGGGAATGGCTTCCCACTGCCAGAAGGCAGGGAGAGATGGGATATTGGGAAGGAATTGTTGGCTGTGAGGGTGGGGAGGCCCTGGCACAGGGTGCCCAGAGCAGCTGTGGCTGCCCCTGGATCCCTGGAAGTGTTCCAGGCCAGGTTGGACGGGGCTTGGAGCAGCCTGGGACAGTGGGAGGTGTCCCTGCCAGAGGGCAGGGAGTTGAATGAGATAAGGTTTAAGGTCCCTCCCAAACCATACCATTCCCTGATTCTATGATCCTCCCAAGGTGACAGTGGGGGTGAAGGGCTCCAGGAGGAAAAGACCCACAATTTTAAATTGCAAAGTTGTCATATATATCCCAGCATGACCATTTGGTGTCAAGGGCAGCATAGGGACATTGTGCAATCATCCCACAGCCAGTGCATGTGACAGTCCCACCTCAGCCCAGCCTTGCCTGTCAGTGTCCCCTCCGCCCGGCAGCTCCCACATCAGCCCTGCATCCCACGTCAGCAGGGCCACGGCTGGTGCCTCTTGGGGCCCTGGTGACTCAGAGCTCCTGAAAGAGGAGGTGAAAAAGCAAGTTCCTGGTAAAACCACATTACTCCTGCACAGCTGTGATGCTGGGCTCCTGCTATCCCAGCTGAGCTGGTGGGAGCTGGGGCCACTCTTTGGTGGCAGAGGCAGAGAGCAGGAGTGCTGGGTGCTCCCATCTGTTTGTGGGACAGGAGTGTCCCCAGGACACAGCTGGCACAGGCAGGGTTTGCAGCCTGCTCTAAGCCTTTTCCTCCATCCCGTGGTGGAAGGTTGTGTGGGGGACAGGAGGTGAGATGGCCAGGGGAGCCTGTGGGACAGCAGCTGTGACCTGGGACAAGCCAGCTCAGCCCTGTCCCTCCACAGCCCCTTTGGTTTCTTCTGCAGGTGGCAGCAGGAGAGGACAGGGAGTCCCTGAGGCACTGACGGTTGGCCATGTCTGGGGTGAGCGGGGCTGCACAGGGGCACCAGCAATTCCAGCTGACACCGCGGGGATGTCTGCCCCCAGGACCAAAGTGGGGTGGAGGAGGGCTCATGCCCTGTGCCCCTGGTCCCAGCCAAGGTTTCAGATGGTTCTGGTGCCTGTGGGAAGCAAAGGGGTCCAGCTCTCGCTGTCCCTACTGACGCTACCTTCTCCTTGCAGAAGCACTGGCCCCTCGGGACACAGTGTGTCACCAAGCATGACCACACTAAGCCCAAGCCCCAGGAGCTAGCCTTCCGCAAGGGTGACATGGTCACCATCATCGAGGCCATGGAGGTGAGATCTATGGGTGCTCAGGTACACGCTGTGCTGAGAGGCCATAGCCAGAACGGGACTCCAGTGCCATCAGCTCAGCTGAGTGCCAGAGCCACTCCCCTGCTTCCCAGAGGGATCCTCCCTTCCCAGAGGGATCCCCCCTTCCTTCCCTTGCTCTGAGGCCCTCTCTTCCCCAGGGCAAAGGCTGGTACCGTGCCAGGCACAACGAGACGGGGCAGGAGGGGCTGCTGGCAGCCAGCGCACTGCGGGAGCGCGGGGCCATCCGTGCTGACCCCAAACTCAGCCTGATGCCGTGAGTACAGCTGGGGTGACTGGGGGTGCCCTGGGGGGCCCAGATGAGCCCCTGGGAGCTGCAACAGCAGATGGGTCCAGTGTGTTCCCCCCATCCATGTTTTGGGTGGGCAACTGCAGACAGAGCATCCCAGAGCCATGCCCTGGTGATGGAGGGATTTGCTGGGGCCAGTACCTGGCTTTAAGGACCCCCAGTTGTGCCCATCGAGCTTGGATGGACCCCATGGAGAGGTTTTTCATGCAGTAGGGTCTGTGTAGCTTTGGTAGGGGCTCTGCTTTCCCCATCTCGCTGCTGCCCCTGGGGGAAACCCCCTGGCTCAGCCCCCTCTCCAATGCCTCTCTTGTCAGCTGGTTCCATGGGAAGATCTCAGGGATGGAGGCAGTGCAGGAGCTGCAGCCCCCTGAGGATGGGCTGTTCCTGGTGCGTGAGTCTGTCCGGCACCCCGGTGATTACGTGCTGTGCGTGAGCTTTGGCAAGGAGGTAATCCACTACCGTGTGGTGCACGAGGAGAATACACTCAGCATCGACAGTCAGCAGTACTTCTCCAACCTCATTGACATGATTGAGGTGAGAGTTCCCGGGCAGAGTCCCACCAGTGCCAGAGAAGGGCAAGGACCTCATGGACTCACACAGAGCAGTAGCAGGTCCTTGTCCTGTTCCGTGTGGTTTTCATTGGTGTTTGTTACCTGGTGTTATTGTCTATCCCCTTCAAAGCTCGTGGTTCCCACTCAGTTTGGGGTGCAATGGGCAGATCTGGGATATCCCAAGGATGTCTCTGCAAACCAGCTGTGCCAACTGCAGTCCCGATCCCCAGCCAAGGGCCAGATTCCCCCTATCCCTGCTTATTCAGTGCTTCACACAACAGGGAGACCCTGGTGACCTCTGCCTCCCCTGGGCTTGGAGGCATTTTGCCATGTCTCTCTCCACTCAAAGCCCCCTCTCACCTGCTGGCCCCACAGGGCTCCCAGGCTGTTGTGTGAGCTCTCACCCTTCCAGTGAGTTTTTCCTGGTGGTCCATTCTCACCCTGTCTCCTCTCCAGGAAGTTGTGTTCTTACACTGTCCTTTTAGACACAACTACTTTGGGGTGGCTCCTTTCCCTTCTCCGCTGCCCCAGCCTCACTTCAAAACTCTGAAGGTTGTCCTGTCCCGTCCCATCCCATCCTGTCCCATCCTGCCCCATCCTGTCCCATCCTGTCTGGCTGCTTCTGCTCCCATTGCCTCCGCAAACTGCCCTCAGCTGCTGTGGCACCTGCCAGGGGTTCAACCCCGCTGGTGTCATCCCATGTCCCCTGTGGTCCATCGTGGTGTTCCTCCGGCTGTGCCTGGAGGGGAGCAAGACTGAGACATGGGCTGCTCTCGAGGGTGGCAAAGGTGCGGCCTCATGGAGCATCCCAAAGCTGTTCCCTGGACTCATACCCCGAGCCTGAGGGTAAGAGCTGGCATCGCCTCCATCTGTTCATCCCTTGGCAGCATTACATGAAGGAGCAGGGAGCCATCTGCACCAAGCTGGTAAAGCCGAAACCAAAATCTGGGATGAAGTCAGCTGAGGAGGAGTTGGCCAAAGGTAGGAGATGGGGGGAGGGGGCTGTGGTCTGCATCTTAGGGACAAGGCCCCACTGGTGGCCCCTGCTAACTTGCCCTTGTGCCCATTCCCAGCTGGCTGGTTGCTGAACCTGAAGCACCTCACATTGGGAGATCGCATTGGGCAAGGCGAGTTCGGAGGTAGGTGACAGGATGGGGCTGGAAGTTCCCCAGCTGCAACTTCCTCAGATGGCATCCCCTGATCCCCCTCCCCATCTCATGGCATGGCGGGCTCAGCCTGGGATGCAGGAGGCCGGGTGTGGGGCTCAGCCTGACTCTCCCATGCTCTCCCAGATGTCCTGCAGGGCGAGTACATGGGGCAGAGGGTGGCTGTGAAGAATATCAAGTGCGATGTGACTGCCCAGGCCTTCCTCACTGAAACAGCTGCCATGACGTGAGTGCCTCATGGAGGTGTGGCCCAACCCTGCCTGTGGCCCGGGACGAGCAGGCACCTCCATGACTTGGATCCCCTTCATTCCAGGAAGGTCCAGCACAAAAACCTTGTGTGTTTGCTGGGAGTGATCCTGCACAATGGCCTCTACATTGTCATGGAGTTCATGAGCAAGGTGAGAGCACCTGGCTGCTCCTCAGCCAGTGGGACCCATCACCACTTAGATTTGGGGACAATATCCCTGTCTAGGGATAGGGATATCTCTACCAGGCACTGCAGCACCTGCAGAAGACAAAGTCTCCTGGCAGCCCCATCCTGTTAGTCCTGACTCATTTTATCTTCCTCTGTCAGGGCAACCTGGTGAACTTCCTACGCACACGGGGCCGGGCGCTCGTCCCGATCCAGCAGCTCCTCCTGTTCGCCCTGTAAGTCCCTGTCTCTCCTCTGGACTGGGATCCAGGGCTCTGCATTCCCCCGTGCAGCCCCAGAGGACACACGGTGATGCGGCTCTGTCTCACTTGGTTGTGGCAGGGATGTGGCTCAAGGCATGGACTACCTGGAGTCCAAGAAGTTGGTGCACCGGGACCTGGCTGCTCGCAACATCCTCATCTCCGAGGAGAACGTGGCCAAAGTCAGTGACTTTGGCTTGGCCCGGGTCAACCCCAAGGGTGCAGATGCCACATTGCTCCCTGTGAAGTGGACAGCACCAGAGGCCCTGAAACACAATGTGAGCAAGAGTGAGAGAGAAGGGGACGGCCAGGGAGTCCTTCCAAAGCACCTCACCCCCTTGGGTTGCCTCTGCTTGTTCCCATTGCCACTGATCCAACCCTGCCCCACAGTGGCCTCTGGCATGGTCAGCCCTGCATCTCCAAAATTCTGTCTCTATCCTGAGTAGGCATGCAGTGGGAATTGGGGCAGGATGATGGGATTGGGGGGGTGTTCACACCCTGGGGAGCTGAAGGGGGGCAGGGAGCAGTCACTGTCCTCTGTTTTGCCCTCGGGAAGCAACGAGGACCCAGCACAGCCCTCGGCTTGCTTCAGCCTCCCCCTCTCCTGCCACCACAGAAATTCTCCTCCAAGTCAGATGTGTGGAGCTACGGGATCCTCCTGTGGGAAACTTTTTCCTTTGGACGGGCACCCTACCCCAAGCTGGTGAGCACTGTGCCAGGGAACACCACAGGGTACAACCCCACTGGCACTGACGGGACAGGGACATCCCACTGCTCCCTGACCAGAGCAGGGAAGGGGGTTCCCAGCCGGCTTCTCCATCCTGGCAGGCCCTGAAGGAGGTGACGGAGCTGCTGGAGCAGGGGTACCGCATGGACCCCCCTGAGGGCTGCCCACCCACCGTCTATGCTCTGATGAAGAGCTGCTGGGAGCTGGAGCCAGGCAAGCGCCCATCCTTCAAGAAACTCACAGAGAAGTTGCAGAAGGAGCTGAAGCACCTGAGGGACATTTAACCCCCATCCTGCTACCAGGACCCAGGACCTGAAGTCCTTGGACTTTCAGGGTTGGGAGTGGCAGGGCAATAGGGGCCAGGAGCAGGATGGCCTGTAGGGCTGCTCTCTCCCTGTGGAGATGGGGCAACAGCCTTCCTCCATCCCAGCATGGTTCTTTTACCCACCACACAGCCCAGAGAAGGTTGACATGGGATTGATCTCCCCTGACCCACCAGAGTGGGGAGCTCAGACCCCAAGGGAGCCGTGCCCACATCCCCTGTGCTCAGCCCCAGGAGCAGATGCTGCACATGGGGTCCCTTCAAGCTGCGACTCCCAGTGATGTGAGACAGGACTGGATATCTCCACTCACTGGAGGATGAGACCCCACCCTGACTCAGCCCTGCCTCAGTGTCCAGCCCCACACTGGGATGCCAGCACAGCCAGCTAAACCACATGGATTTGGGCTTTTTGATTAAACCAAAGAAATTAGTTCAACAGCCTCTTTAAGCCTCTGGGGTGAAATTAGGCCTATCTCTCACCTGGGGCCTGACAAAACCCAGTGAAAGACTTTGGGGGGGGCCAGGAGCTCTGGCCCCTGGAGCCTCCCATGCCATCCAGCCCCTCTCCCATCAGGGCTGTGTGCAGCAGGGGATTATGCTTTAATCAGAGTCTGTATGGGAATTGCTTTCATATAGATTACAGGCATGGGGCACATCCCCAGGAGTGGGGAGCCCCTGGCCCTGCAGGCTCTCAAGCAATCTTGAGTCTCAGTGGAGCAGGGATTAGCGGGGGCATGAGGCTGCTGTGTGGGTGGGTGTGCACCCACCACCGCCTCATCTGTTGCCCGTCTTTTGACCTTCGATGGGGTTTTTTCAGCTAATCCTCTTGTGTCTCCTCTGTGCTGACTTTCTGCACCCCCAACCCCCCTGTGTGCATGGTTATGGGTGCGCATGGCATGGGGCTCTCTAGGGCTTGCCCCAGCCCCCTGGGTGCTGCCCCAAATTGGGACCCATATAATGGGGGGTATTTCAGCCTGACCCAGCGTGTGCTGCAGTTCGATGTCTCCTTCCACCTCCCCATCACTCTGATGTGGCAGCACCTGCTGTCCCCCTGCACTGCCGTTGTCCCCTGCAAGCACCCTTGGGTGCAGCGAAGGGAAGGTCTTTCCACCCTGGCTGTGGCTCCCCCTCCTAATGCCTTAATCCGCCCCTGATCCGCGGTGCCCCTGGGGCTGGTCCCACTGACCTTGCAGGCACTGGGACCTGGGGCAAGAGCTGCCACCACCACCCACTATGGCCTCCTTCTTCACGGCTGCCCTGAAGAGCTTCCAGGGGGGCAAGGACGAGTCACCCAAGGGAGCACCTAAGGATGACAAAGCAGCTGTGCTGCCCAACGGCATGGCCCGTGAGGAGTTTGAGGAGTACCAGCGGCAGCTGCTGGAGGAGAAGTAAGGCTTTACCGGGGCTAGGCGGGTCACTAGGGTCCCCCAACACACCAGAAATCAGGATCCCACCTGCTCTGGGGTTTCCCCAGGGTGGCACAGGACAGGGTTGGAGAGGCAGCTGGGGCAAGAGACAGTGCAAAGCAGATGCCCTTCAGTGCGTCTCCGCCATAGCATGGGAGGTCCGTGGAGGTGCCGGCACAGGGCTGTGACAGCACCTTCGTGCACCACAGGTGACAAGAGGAACCCCCAGGTGTCAGGGCCCTAGGATGGTTCCAGCCCAGCACCCTTGGAGCCAAGGGTGCAGGGGGTCCGCACATGATTGGATTAAGGTCCCACCTCCCCAGGACTGGGTGCTGTGGGAGCCCAGCAGCTCAGCACCAGGTAGATAAGAGGCTGCGGGAGGAGCGAGTCCCTGCAATGGGTGCCTTGATCAAGCACCTCTGAATCTGGCAAATCTGGCTGCTGAGCTGGGTGGACAGAATGTGGCTCCTGCTCCCAGATCCCCACTTTAACCCTCTTGTGGGGACCTCAGACCTTCTCCCTCCTGCCCTGGACCTGCTTTGCAAGAGGACCAGGGTAACACCTGGGTGGTCCCTGGGGGCTAGGTGAGGAGGGGGTGATGGTGTGGCACCTGCTGCAGGATTGAGCGGGACAAGGTCTTTGCGCAGAGGAAGGCAGAGCGGGCCACAGTGCGGATGCACCTGCGGGACAAGTATCACCTGGCCCAGGTAAGAACCAGCCTGTCTGTGGTTGGACCTGGGGGGGTTCTCCTTGACCCTACATCGCCTGGAACAGCCACAGGCCCACGGCTGCCGTGCTCCCCTGGATGGGAGGCATTCCTGAAGAGGGCAGCAGACGGCCACTGTCTCCGTCTGACTGCTGCCCACTGTCCATCCAGCGTCTGAGTCTGGCACTGGACAGTCCTGGAATCCCCCCGTGTCCCCAGCACCCTGAGACTGGCTGTTCTCTGTCTCCCGTCCCCCGCCCCAAAGTGGTAGGCACAGAGTCTGTCCCCACCTGACACCCTCCCCCACCCGCCTCCAGGACGAGCGAGACGATGCCCAGGTGCACGTGGCCGGAGGTGTGGTAGAGCTGCCGCAGGATCTGGCAGCCATGGTGCACAGCAAGGAGGAGGAGGAGGAGGATGGCAGCGCCGGGGCCTTCGCCTTCCTGGAGAAGATGCGGGAGGTGGAGCTGCCGGCGCTGCGGGACCGCGTGCTGGGCGGCGTGGACGAGGTGAAGAAGTGCGCCCTGATGTAGCACCACTGCCCGCCCCGCGGCAGGTGCCACTGGCAGCCCCTGTCCCCGGGAGCCACGGGATGCGGGGGCTCCGGGTGCCTTTACTTGGGGTGAGGGTCCCAATACACATGCTGGGCGCAAGTTTTCTTCCCCAAAATCGTTACCAGTTGCTTTCCCAGGGTGTGCTGGGGTGCAGAATGCCTGAGTCCCCTCCAGCCATAATGCTCAAGTCCCTCTGATAGTGCTCCTGGTGTGAGCCCCCATATGGGGCAGGTCCCTGGCACTGTTACCCCCTCACCAGCCCTGCCGCCGCGCACCATTTGGCTCAATAAATACAGCACTTGCCGGCACCATTCTGGTCGTCCTGCCATAACCCCCACCCACACGGTCCCTGCCCTGGTTGGCGAGGGGACATGATGACAGCACTGGAGCTGGGCTGCCCCATGTCCTCCGAGCCACCAACCAGCCCACGATGCTTGGCCACTGGGTCTGTCCCCCCACTTCTGCAGCAGCTCCCAAGCACGGGAGTCAGTGGGACCCAGTGATGAACCTGGCTATCCCTTGGGGACAGCACTGGGAGGGGGTGTGGAAATTCACTCCCCTGCTCGAGCATCCCCTGCGGGCAGTAGGGGCATGGCTTTGCCTGGGCCAGGGTGCCCGGCTGCCTCTTGCCCCACCAGGGACTCTCCCGTGGGCGCTCGGCTGCAGCTCTGGCTTAAATGCCGCCGTGCCGGAAGGCTGAGGGCTGCTGAGATCACTAATACCTGCCTGTTTTAGCGAGGTCTAATCTTCCTGAGTCGCCTGTTCCCGCGGACTAAGCTCGCTGAACCCGTGTAAAATGTAGGGCCAGCGCTGGCCTCAGCGGCACCTCCCGCCGGAGCCAGAGCCGCCGGGAATCACGCTGTGTGTGCATGAAAGGAAGGACCCGCTGAGCCGCCTCCGTCCTCCCCACGCCGCTGCCATCTGCTCCGGAAAGGCTGCGGGGACGGCCCTGCCCGGGCTGCCCACGGCCGCGGTGGCCGGGCTGGGAGGGGGCGGCCAGATCCAGCGCAGGTGGTCTGGGAGCTGTGTCACCGAGCTCAGCCCTGCCACCAGAGCCACCGGGCTCAGCCGCCGCGGCTGGAACACGCGGAGCAGGAAGGTCCCTGGATGCACGAGGTGCGCAGTTCCCCCTGGAGCCCCTCCGGGTACCAGTCCAGGTGGCTGCTGGAGCATCCCAGGGAGCGTGAGGCAGGCTCGTCTGGGCCTGACACAGGGGAGCCTCCTGATGTTTGGTGGCCCCACTGGCCCTGCTGTCCTCATCACCCCTGCTGTCTCTGCCTTCATTCCCATCCCCGTTCACCAGCGTTTCTTCAGAACCTGGAAAATCTCCTTCGGGCACAAACCCCACCTGTGGGATGGGACTGCTGTGCCACACCAGTCCCTCGCCAGGTCCCTGACAGGGTAGTAGCAGCTGTGGCACCCAGCACAGTGCTGATCCCAGCCCACATCGCTACTCTCCCCAGAGCTGGGCTCGCCACCAAGTGCCAGCTGCTGGGATGGTGGCCTTGAGGTCTCCAACAAGCTCTGTCACCACCACCTCACTCGTCCAGCCCTGCTCCACATCAGGGCCCCATCCTGCCTTGATGGGCAGCCCTCTCCCAGTGCTCCCAGTGGGGCTGCATGGGGACTCCCAGCGCCAGCTGGGATTCGGGTCAGGACCCTCTGCCAGGTCTCCTTGGCTAANTAAGCGTTAGCAGCTTTGAGCGCTAATAGGATTAGGGAGGTTTAAAACTGTCATTTGAGTGAACTAAACCCCCTGATACTCTGCATTGCACCTTCTTAACCAATTTGCCTTCAATTAGGGTAATTGGGAAACTAGCAAAGAAGTATAGCATTAATATTTTAAAGTGATGAAGCGATTATGGGCCTTGGACAAGGAAGCAAATCAATTTGCTATCTGCTCCTAAAAGGCAATTATAATCATTTGGCAAATCAGCCTGCCGCCTCCCCCCGGGAGAGGCAACACCTTGCAGCGGCCGCGGAGCCGGCACGGCACACACAGCGCCGGAGATGGGCAGCTGGGCAGTCCCCCACCCCCAAACTCAGCACCCTGGGGACCTCCCTGCACGCCCGGGTCAGTGGGGCACCCTGGAGAAAGCTGCCGAGGGCCATCAGTGTGGGGTACACGGCTGCTGCACTCATCACAGTGGCCAGTACAGGCACTCAGGTGAGTGGGGTCCAGGTGCCCATTTTCACCCCTGATCCCACAAATCACCCCTGCCCAGGGGATATCCCCGGTAGGGGGACACCACAAGCAGCACCTCCCTGCTCTCCCCTGCACTGTCTTGCAGCACTGCATGGGTGTCACCCCATGCCCAGGGGCTGCATGGCCCACCTGTACTTGTCCTGCCTGGTGTGTGGCCTTGCCATTCCCAGGCCAGTGCCAGCCTGTCCCTGGGGTGGTGGTATGCCATCCCCAAGACAACATCACACTGTCCCCAAAGAGGCGTCAGACAAGGCAGGTGAAGCCTCACAACCCCAGTGGGGGACAACGGGATGGCCTCGGGGCCCACACCAGGACAGGAGGGGGCTGCAGGGTCTTGCCAACAGCAGCTTTGGTGAGGAGGGCACAGAACCACTCAGGGGCTAGGAGCCCCCTGGCACAGGGTGCTGGGGTCCAAAACCCTCGCAGTGACATTTGCCATCTGAAAGGGGAAGCGTGGTAAGGAGCGGAAGGGCGTAGGAGGAAGCCTAGACAGGTCAGGGGGTGGCGGCAGTTGCACGTGGCAGGAAGATGTTTTTGAGAGAAGGTAAAAATTAGCAAGGAAAGAAAAGGGTAAAATCCACCCCACATGACGAGGGCTGTGGGCAGCACCAAGCACATCCCCCAGCACAAAGCAGGACCCCCACCATGATGGTTCCATCATTTTTCAGGGCCCAGGGGCAGCAGCAGGAGTGGGGGGGGGGAGAAGAATGGTAGTCCTGCCCCTCAGCCCAGCTGCCTTTGTCCCATGCCCCCTTAGGCCAAGGCCCATGGGCAGCCCCCAGGGATTGTTCCCTTGGCTGAATTCCACAGCTGGTCCCCACAGAGTGTTCCCATGCCTGGCCCCAGTGCTTGGTCCCATGTCCACGACTCATCCCCAGGGCTGGTCTCACGGGCACTGCCCCATGGCTGCTCCCCACACTTGGCCCTTCCTGCCTGGTCCCCTGCTCTGGCCCCCGTGAGTGTTCCCTGCCTGGTCTTCATACCAGGTCCCCAAGGCTGTTCAGAGGGGCTGGTCTCTGTGGCTGGTCCCTACACCTGGGCCCACAACCAGACATCAGAGCTGTGTCTGCACCCCGGGTCCTCACAGCTGGACCCCATGCCTGGTCCCTATCCCCGTCGCCACACCTGTCCCCATCTCTGCTCCCCACACGGGGGGCTCTGGAGACAGCATCACTGGGAGCCACAGGGCCACCCACACTGTTAGAGGGCCACCCCCAGGCTCGCCATCCCTATCCAGGGGGAACAACACCCATCACTGCAGCATCCCCATCACTGCATCATCCCCATCCCACCGAGGCTTGGGGCGCCTGCCCCGGACTCCATCCCTGGGCAGAGCCTCCGCAGCCGAAGGAAATCCTGCCCCTTCCCCCTCCATCCTTTCTTCTCCACTCCCCCTGTTTCTAATTCTTTCTCCTCGCCCGTAATGAGGGGATTACACGGCAAACTCCAGCAGGACGCCTTTGTGGGGAGACAATCCGAGTGGGGAAGGCAGTTCGGGGCTTTGTCCACCGCTGCCCCCCCGGACCCGTGCTGGGGGGACATTTAGAGCAATTACTTGTCCAGAAAGTAACTGTCAATCATTCTTAAAGGGGAAGGCCTCCAATTAATAACCTCGTCTTAATCCTTTGGACTCATTTCCAATCTGTGGTGCCTTGGTGACATCTGCAACACTAAATAAAGATTCTCCCGAGCCTTAGCACGGCGGTTCTGTGACAAATAAGAAGACTAGAGGCAACTTTGGCTGCCAAAGCTGCGAGATTGGTGAGGTTGAGCCGCTTGTTTGGTTCCCGGGAGGGACCAGCAAAGTTAAATACTCCTGGAAAAGCCGAGTTGGGCCCAGCAGGTAATGCCGTTTTTTTTTCAATTCGGGACAAAGCGCTGAGGGAAGATGCTGAGAAAGGGAGTGGGTGTCCCCAGGGTGTGCCCGGGTTTGGTGTTGGGGATTGGGCTGGCACCATTCCCTGGGGACTCAGGAGTGGGTAGGGGCACCTGCCAGTGCCACTCACCCCGAATCACACAGGGCCAGGGGCAGGGGCCACCCATGCTTCTACCAGCTGTACCAGGCAGCTTGAGCCCAGGGAGCCAAATTCTGGCACCTAGATGAACTTCCAAAGGCCAAGAACAGAGTCCCAGTGGAAGCTGGGGCTGTCCCTGGGCTGTCTCCTCCACGTCCCCTGCTGCCAGGGCAGGCCACTTGTCCTCATTGATGTTCTGCTGCTTTGCAGTACTGAGGAAGTGAGGTTTTTTACCCACTTTGACCAGGGTTCAATGTAATTTCTGTTGCTTTTTTGGGCATCTTTACCAGCAGCCATCCCCCCCATCGGCTAGCAGCCCCCACAGGAAAACCATGGGCTGGGGCATTGAGGAGGGGGGGGAAGAACTCTCCTGAGCTGTTGGGTCCTTATGGTTCCCAGCACAGGCTTGCAGCTCAAGGACTTAAACCCAAAAATTGCTGCTAGCATGACAGTGGCTGCAGGAAGATGTCCTTCGGGAACTGGAGTTCAGCAGATCCCCCACCCCCAGCTCAGTATGGCACATTTCCAGGCAGGATTCCCAAAACACTGGTGTCAAAGGCTTGGAATTCCCTAGGCCAGCCCCTGGAGGATGGGGAATGTGGGGTGGTTGGTGCTGATGTCTCCCCAGCCTGATCTGTAATGGTCCCCCCTTCCCCACTCAGGGACATCTGTGCCCCTGGCCAGGCCGAGGTAGACTGGGGTGGGAGTCCCACTCTTGCCCCCATCCTGCAGGGTCCGGTGCTGCTGCCCCACTGCCGGGTCACTGCTCCTTCAGTATTTTGCTGTTCTTGGCTCATCTGTGCTCCCAGGTCGGGGTGTGCTGCTCCCTGGGGTGCTTCTGCTTCCTTTGCTTTCTGATGGGGTCAGGGGGTGAACCAAGGGGCTCCATCTCCACACCTCACACCTGTCCCCCCACCATTGCCTCACCTCTTCTCTTCCCCTGCTTGCCCCATCTTATGCCCAGCCCCCCCAAGCCTCTTTCACTTATTCCCCCCAGCGCCCATCTCACCCATTCCCATTGCCCCAGCTCCTTCCAGCTCCCCCCCAGCTCTGGTTCCCACCTATTGCTCCATGGGACCGTAGGACATGGCTGGGCAGGGCAGACAGGGATCCTGATGGGGTGCTGGGTCCCTTGGGGGGTCCGTGCCCCAGGAGGGTGCTCTAGGTGCTCAGCCCCCCTCTCTCCTCTCCTTGCAGGTGTGGAGCTGCGCAAATGAGAAGCAGGTAAGTGAGAGCAGGATGGCAGTGGGAGACCCCATCCCCTCCCTGTGTCCCCAGCCCCAGGACACACTGTGATGTTCACACAGGGCCCCTGCTCCCCCCAGCCCCCCCTCACTGCTTCCTTGGGGCACCCCAGGGTGCAGCATCCCAAGATACACCCTGGGGTGCTGCACTCCCTGCACACCCTGCA
>VZTR01016509.1:5346-16823 GCA_013400775.1 Chaetops frenatus | reverse complement strand
AAAAGAGTTATGTGTATAAATACAAGTAGTGAGAGTTTGCAGCCTAAGAAATTCTTGCAGAGTGTGTATTTTGGTGGGAGAGAGCATAAACTCTGAATATATTCTGCCATTAGTAACTGATGAGAAGTTTGCAAATTTTCCTTTTTGGACCTAATGTGACTGTACCTGATATTCCTACTTTAATATACTTGATATCCTTACTTGAGATCTGTAAGGGGAGGTGTCTAGATGTTTCAGTGTTCTAGGCATTCAAATGTTCATGGAGCAGAGGACACTTAATAATCTTAAGGGGGGATTTCCTAAAAATGCTGTTTGGTGTGTTCTTAGATGACGATGTGTTGTGGTTTCGCTTAATTCAACTCCAGTTTAGTAAGAGCTTTGTGAAATGGTCTATCGGGATTGCATTGAAGTGCATTTTAGTAATGACATCCCTGTTCCACTGATGTCAGTGGCAAAATCCTCATTAGGTTTAGTGGGGTCAAGATTTATTTCTCATTTCATACAGGACTGGAAAGTAAAAGACCAGATGAGACTCCAAGACAAAAATGTGAATACAGACTTCCAGCTCACATCTAAAGTTCTTCAGGTGGTAGCATTATGACTCTTAACCTGAAGTTATTTGTATTTTCAGCTGTATGTACACAAAACTGAAGTTTAATCTGCAGACTGCAACACATACCACTTTGAGGTCTAAGTCTCCTCAAAACCTGCAGAGGATCATTTCCTACTTGAGTACTCTGTAGTTCACAGTCCTGCCAGCATAGGCTTTGTCTGTGTTAGCAGACAGACTTGCAATAATGGATCTGCAAAATGAAATACTATGCTACTAACATTGTAGGAGTTCTGCTTCAGGTTAGTTCTAATCCATCCTATAGACATAATGTCCACTAGCAGCAGATGGCATTAAGTGACCTCTTGGAGTACATCTTTCAGTTCAGCGTAATAAAAACTCTAAATGTGGTAGGTGAAGGAGTTCTGCTTTGAAAGTACATTTTTGCTCCAAATTACAGTGCTCATCTTGATGCATCCTTGTTTATTTTTTGGTTTTTTCTCCATTTAATGTGTTTATATTCTTTTGTAGATTCAGATTTGTCTGTGGATTCATTTGTACAAAAGCTTCAAGACTTTAGTGTCAGGAATTCATTTGCATGTCTGTTTATTCATTGTCAAACCATAGCATGTACTAAAGCTGCACTTTCTTCTGTGCAAAGAACTCTTGCTCGTGGAGTCACTGATCTATAAATACACTTCAAACACACTGGGCAATGGTTTTGAAGACTTAGTGGTTTTTATATAACTTATTTGAAATATTTACACCAAATTGTCTTATGCAAAGGGAATCCAGCAAGGATTCATCAAGTCTGGTAATTTGCATGCCATAAAATGGCTGATTACAATGATGGGACAGCTTAAAACAGTGAAAGCTTCCAATCCCTGAATGCAAATTATTTAGCTTCATCCCTGAAAAGTTGTCTGTTGTAGTCAAAGCAGTAATTTTTAGCAGTCATAAACAGTGAAGAATTACACAAGAATGAAGTTATCGTGAAAAATTTCTTGGCTCTATGAAGTAAACACATTTCTTTCAGCATTAGGCATTCAAGACATCCCATTTTGTTTACATTATTTAACAGTCATGCATATTTTTTCAAGGTTCATCTCTTTGTTTTTGTATTTAAATTCCCATAAGAACCTACTGCAGCTCCCCAGAGAATTAATGAAGTATGACATTTTCTGCCTTGCCTGTACCTCAGCCTACAGAAAAAATGGTTTTGACCATTATTTACCATATTGTGGTGCAAGGATGACAACAGGCATTAGTCTCTTCTAGAGTGTCTTTGAAGTACACAAAAACCCTTGGAAAAAATCTAGTTTTGTTAGTTGAACCATAAAGAGTTCATTCAGGGATTTCTTCATATTTTCTTGGAAGAGTTAGTTTGGTCAAGAACCAGTTCAGTTTAATTTTATAGTTTCTTTGTTAAACAAGATATAGTTTAAAAAGCCATATTACTGAAAAAGCAAAAAAGCCACGGTCGCTGTACATATTTATATTATATCTATTTTGTCAATACTGCCTTTATTTACAGATTCTTATGAATCCCCAAATTTGTCCCAAACCAGGACACATAGGAACATGCACAAGGCTAGACATGAAAGACCTGCTAGAGGTAGCAAGATCAGCTGCAAATTGGTGACAAGTATGACCATGGCCCAACTTCCCATTCCGACGAGCAGCAGAGCACAGTTATGAACCTGGGGTTGGATTGTTGGAAAAGAAGTGAAAAGTCAGGAAAGAAGAGTGGTCAGATTTTGTTTTGGGGATTTAGGCTGGACAGTAGGAAGGTACTTTTTAAAAGCTGTTGCACTCCATTTATTCAGAAGACTGGAAAATATTTTTTATTAACAGGCCATAAAGTGTGTTTTGACATGTCTTAATCCCTCCAAAAAACCAAATTTTGTAAGAGTTCTTGTTCCTTGCCCTAGATCTCTGGGAGAGACCATCATTACTCCACCACCATTATATTCTAGGAGAGGAGGAGATATTTTTTTAGTTCCAGAGCAGCTAGGTGCAATTTCTCTGTCACAATCCATAGCTATATACTAGATTTGGAAGTGCAGCAAATGTTCCTTATGTGGCATTTCTTTTTAAAAATCTAAATTAAAAAGACAAACAAGACTGCATTATATCAGTAGAAGAGCCAAAATATATACTACATTTTCTGCTCAATTTGCTAAAGTACCAGTTCCCAACACTACTGCAGTACTCAAGGGAAGATATTACAAACAATATTCAGCTGAAGTGTACAGTAGGTTATTGCAGTAGTTTAAGAAAGATAAACTCTGCTTGATTTCGAGGATTTCTCCATTTTCTTTCTATCTTACTTAATGTAGACTTCTCAGCATTATCATTATAAAAATGGTCTGTAGGGACTAGGAATGAAGCCTGACAGGTTTAAAATGAAAGGAGAACCTCAATAGGATTTTGTGACTACAGAAGAATTTAATAAATAACAGAAAGATGATTCACTGATGTACATGGAAGTTATTGAATTATAAGATTAGCTAGAAGAGTTCCCAAAGAAAGGATCCAGCTTCTGCTGGTAGACTGATTTCCTGCTGTTATTTCTGCTCCTACTTCACGGCTTCATTTCCACCCAAACACAAAGCTTTTTTCCCTGGTTTTAAAATTTTGAATTCAGGAGTATAAGATTCTTTTAAACATCTGTGTTTCAAAATCTCTTCCATTCTGTCATCTTGGGTCTTGATAGGAAGACTGAAAAAGCTTTTGAATAGTCAAGATATAAAGTTTCAGTGGTTATTAGTTTGCTTTGCTAAAAAGTTTAGTTCAATATTGTAGTACAATGCTGTACTCCTTTTATGCTGTATTTACCCTACAGTTTCTTCTGGCTCTGGAAGGGAGACATAGCAGAGAATACTTAAAACTTCTGCTCCTGTGGTGTTGCTAGACATGCAGGGAAGTGCCTTCCTTGTCAGAGGCAATGAGCTGTGTTTACCACACCACTCTGGAAGAAAAAGAGGACTATAAAGAGAGCTGGTCCAAATACCAGCTGCTTGACAGTAACTACTGAGCTAACAGGCCTCTTTTCACATGTGATGCTTTGCATCTCTAGGTTATAAATTGTTTATGATGTCTGAGTAGAAATCCCTCTCAGGGATGTGTCAGTGAGACAGAGCTAGGGAGGAATACAAGCTGCAGTGCAAGCAGGTCAAAAGCCAACCCAATGTGCCCACCAGGGCATAGCGCCAAGGTAGTTTTTGCTGAACATAGTATAGGAGATGAACTGTGAGACCTATCACATTACTTCAGCATCTCAAACTTGAAGTAACACGAGAATCTGCTTTGGGTTAGGAGCTACCCACTGGTACAGGCCAGGTATGGTTTAGGAAGAATATAACTCAATGGAAAAATATGAAAATATGCACGTCCTCTAAAACACGAAGAACTGGAAAATTATATTAAAATAGAATGCCAGGTAATACAGTGATTTTACGCCCCAAAACAGACTTTCTATTCAACCCAAATTTTGAATACGTTATATATTTGAATTACAGCATTTGTTGTAGGGATTATGAGCAAATGCTTTGGTAAGAAATCCCTTTTCCAGCCCTGTCAGTAAGACACCTGTTCCATGGCAGGAGGCAGCAAGCATTCTCATTAATGGCTATTTGTTACTGTGAGAGAAAGTATTACTCCAGTTTTTATAGATGGAAGGCCTGGAATTGCAAGATTAGAAAACTTGTTCAAAGCCTCAGGGGTTCCATACTCCCACTTCCAAGTCTAACCATTTAAATTAAAAACTCTCCCTTGGAATAGGAGGAAGTTCTTTTGTCATGTAGAGATGAAGGGTATCATATTCTTCTTATGTTCTCCACTGTGAATCACAAATATTTCCATTGCAGTGGCTGGAATTGCCTGGGTAACTCTGAGACAATAAAACCAAAACAGCAGGGGATCTTTAAAAGCGTCAAATAGATTTAGAAGCACCCTTCTGAACCTGAATGGGTCTTGTGTTCCTAAATTACTTTGGTACTACAGAATTTGCCATCCGATGACACATTATCTCTTTCTGGGTGGTCAGTTTGTCTTTCTGGTGATTATTGTTTGACGAGGGGTGAAGCAAAGCAGATTCTTTACTTGCCTATCAAGGTTCCTCTCTATAGAACATGATAGAAATTTACAGTATTTAGGTGATAAGCTGAAGATGTTTGAAGTATCCTCATCTTGGGAAATTATTCTACTGCGGCTGTTTAAAAGGTGGCAATTTTTCATACATAAAATGTTAGCCCATGTGTCTGTTTGTGTGTGTAAACAGATTAAGATATGTTTCTGTTCAGCACTTCTAAAAATTTTCCTTTGCTGATGCTCATTTTAGAAGGAATAAGCAACTACCATACTGCTTACCATTCCTCCAGAGGGACAGTTATCTGACCTTGTTTCCCCTGGCAAATATATAAATTTCTGTTAATCTAAACAGCAAAACAAAAATTCCTACTGGAACAATACATTGTACCCAATTCCCTGTGGAGATACCCCAGGAAAAAAAATAGATATAAAACATTAGCTGCATTGTGCCTTGAATTCCTGAAAGGTACTAAAAGGCAGTGTTGTTGAGCAGTGAATAAAATCATAGCAAAGAGGAACAGAATTGCTTGAAATTGTATTGTTAGGGACTGAAAAAAAATCTTATTTAACTGTAGTAATATTTCTATTCCACCAACAGGCAGAAAATAAACTGCTGGTAAATTTTTAGTTGATAATGGGATATGTGCTGATCAGTCCTTTAACTACCTTTGACTGTCTGGATGTAAACAATGTTGTTTAAATCAACAAGTGTAACTTAAAATCCTCCCAAACAAAAACAGAAGTGCTAATTTTCTGTACTTGGTTAAAAGTCATACTTGGTATTTTTGAAAATAGAAGGAATACATCTTTCTGAAAATTAAGTGCATTGGAATATTAAGTGCTTCTGGCTTTTCCTCAGGAAAAGCATCATCTAAGTTAATTAAAAAACCTCCTTGCTTCCTTGAGAGTCCCACTGTTTAATTAGGGTAATAGATGCCAGTTTGTATTGAATTGAAGTTCACCTTAGCTCACCCAGTAGTTTTTCAGGTAATAACCTGTAAGCTGACATCTGTTTTTTGTCTTTTTGTCTCTCCTGTGTGTGACGGGTGGTGATACACAGCCATGAAGTAGGGGTTCATCCCACTGTTGTTGAGGCACGTCCTGCTCAGGGCCAAGGAGTCAGGGCCAAGTGTGGTGAAGTGGTGGTGGTTGTGGTTTGTCTCTGGCACCCTCACTACTGATCCCTCTGCCATGCCAGTGGCAGCGTTTAGTGAGTCCTACAAGGGACCGCAGCAGTTTCATACACTGAGGAATGGTTTTGTCTCTTTTTGCACTCATTTTAAACACATCCTTCACTAGTGAAAAGTAGAAGGCATTTGTCTTTAGCAATTTCACTTCTACTAATCCTCCCAGGGATTTAATACCCTCTGTTCTCTTATTCCCTAACAAGTTTCCTAGGAATAAGAAAAAATATGTTGTCTGAAGAGGTTGGGTTTGTACCATATTCATCAATACAGGGGTGTTCTCTTCCTGAATAACTCCCTCAGATACTCATCTTATTGATCATTAGTTAAGGACTTTTATTCCACATCCAAGGAGGACTACTCAAAGACTCCATTAGTTGACTGAGTTTGTAAATTGTCCAAGGCTGGATACAACTGTAGCTTTGATGGAGAGGTAAAGGGAAAGATTTCCTAGCAGTCCAGTTCTTTTTTATAATGTAAGACTTTCTTCCTGCAAATCTGCACTTAAATACAGCCACAGCATATACAACTCTAGTAACAAAGTGATAGTGACCACTCTAGTTAGCTTTGTTGTGTCTTCACTGGAAGCTAGGGTTTGGTATTTGATTGCCTTCCAGTAAGTGATTTAATAAGCTAATTATTTTGTAGAGCAGAAAATTCCCAGAACTGTGCCTGCATAAGCAATTTGGCCAGTATTTCTTCCCATCAGCACTCTGTGTAGTCAAACATTTTTTGAAATGTTGGCAATTTTTCATCTCTTCTGGGCAGCTTATCTACAAATGAAACATAATTTGGGTAGCTGTCCAGATTTTATGGGTAAGTATGGATGCAAACACAGGTAGGCAGCATGTTAGATGTGGCTCCTTAAATGGCATCCTAATATCATACTCTGCAGTGTTTTTTAAAAAATGTTTAATTTAATTGGACTTGCCACAGTGAGATCAGGCATACCAAAAGAGAATTTGTGATTGTATTGAGAAGTCCCTAGAGACCTTTAAGTTTTGAACACACTTAGTTTTCTAATATCTACATAAAGCCAGTTTTAATTTCCTATCTCAATGAGGAACCTCCTTGCTTAACACCATTTGAATGGTCATTTACTGCTACAAGGATTTGGCTGAAGGGGGAGGATCTCTGTAAGCACCAACAGGTGCAATCACATACTGGATGGAGAGTAAAGCCAATTTTTCAGCATTGTCAGAGAGAATGGGATTTTTTACAAAGGAGCCAGCACTTACAATATTAGGTATGCTGCCTGTCTAAACCTACAGTCACTTGGCACTGAACCTCTAGTGATACTGTCCAAGTAATTTAGACAGCACATGTGTTCAGATGGCACAGCTCCACCCAGAGTCAGAGTCAGCCAAGAGATCATCCATCTAGGAGCATCAAGTGGTGCTGTAGATAATAGGGTTTCAAGCCAAAAAGGAGTTTCCAAACAGCTGTCTCTTCCTGCATCATATACTGAGAGCTAAAATGCTATGTGATTGATAATCTATTTTTCGTTTAAATTGCTTTTCAAAGTATAGCCCCTCTGTAGGTGTAGATACCTTGGCCCTGCAGTGCAGACCTGATGCTGTGGTGAGTCAAGAGAAAGAATCAGTTTCTGACACCTTCTCATTTTCACATAGCTGCGGAAGCAGAATCATCTCTGTCTTTCTGTTCTAGAGCAAGTGTCATAGAGTAATTCTGCTGAAAACATCCCCATTGTTATCTGTCAAAGCAGTTATTGAGAATATGAAATATGTGAGGTAATTTTAGGGGTTTGAATAGCAAAGCAAAACCCAAAGTTGTTTTAGGCATCTCTGGTATACAATCAAGGAGATCCACATTTCAGGAGTAAAATTCCTGCTCACAATATTCACACTTATCCTTGAGAAAGAAAAGCTTTTCATAAACATGGGTGAGTTGCCCTTGCATTGCAACCCAGAGCTTTTCATCCTGCATTTAAGCACTTGTCATGTGCCTGATTCTGAGAATGTGAAAGTTAGCAGAGCTGCATGGACTTCAATGAAACTGCCAGCATAGACCAGACAGCACCCTGATGCTTTAAAAAAACAATGGGAAAAGAAAAAATAAATAAACTAGCTGTAAAAAACATGAGTGGTGAACAGATACGCAGATATACAAGAGGAGAGAACTGTATCTGCCAGAAAGATTTCACTTTTTCTATGAAGAAGAATGCTACCATCAGGGAAGTTTGATCTGTGGTTGCTTTGAAAAAATTCTGAGATTAAAAGATGAGATCAGAAGACAAAAGAGAAATTGCCTGCATAAATCAGAGCCAAAGGAAAATGGATTATGGAAAGTCTCTTCTCACTTATGAAGCAACCAATACTAGCCATAACTGGACCCCTCCTGTACCCCTCCTAGGCAAGCCATTTCACAAAATATCTGCGCAACAGTAGGGGCTCCTTTGTAGTTCTCCCATTTTGGTAGAACAATGGACATACCGTTGTCTCATATTGCTCTGAAACAAAGTAGACAATAACTTGGACACAACTGATAAGGATTAAGCGAAGATTAATCTTTGACTAAATCTACTAGGATATCCATCTAAATCCAGCCTAAATCAATGGACCTGTAACTAGCTAACTGAAGGTTCTAAACACTGAAGTTAGGTAGAATTTAGGCACCTGAATTATGACATGAAGTTTGATCTCATTAGAATATGTGTATCATTTCCAACTTATCGTTGATTATGGTGTAGTAAGTAGTAAGAAAATTATGTATCAGTGGGTTCAAACTCTAAATGGCAGGTGTTTTATGTAGTGCCAGCTAATCCTTCACNCAAAAGATAAAAATTAGGCTGTTTTCCTTTCAGATTTTGGGGTGTTTTATGAAAACATTTTTCATAATTTTCTGTCCTCATCTAATTTTTTCGTAGCACAAAGATTTTGAAAGATACTGTTTGGAATATCACAGTAATACAGATATGTATTTTCTTTATTTCTTTCATTTAGTTAAATATTTGGTCAATTTAAAACTCTGCACAAAGAGTCAGGATGAATAATGGTGGAAAGGAGCAGCAGGGGGAACATTCTTGTTTTGTAGAGTTACAAACTTCAGAGTAGAAATAATATTGTTTAAAAATAATAATATCTTAGAATACCATAATGTGTGTTGGCCTTAGTGTTCTCATCTCAGAAGAGTCAATTTTAAGCAAATTTCTTTTCCCACTCACTGCACTTTGGTTCACATCATTGTGTGGTCTCAGGGCACACCAACTGGCCTTTTGTCCTGAAGAAATTAAACTGAAGGATGAGGTCCAGGAGCTTATATCATGCATTCCTGCTGCTAATGAGCACTCAGTCCAGAGGACAGACTAAAGCTGGTCTGAAATAAAGCTCCTGAAACATTAATAGTGTGGACATTGTGCCTCCCATACCAACTGCTGAATTTTTCAAATCTGTTAGATTGCACCACTGAAGAAGTCTGCTCTGAATGAACAGAAAAATAGTAAAAAGTGCCATGGTTTTGAGCTTATCCTGTTGAATTAAATGGTCATTTTAAACTTTTTTTTTTTTAGTAAATGTAAAGTTTACCTCTATCTCACAAAAATAAGGCTACTCCCTGGTTTTTTACTGGAAACATCCTTGCAGCAGTCCTTAGCATATAGTTTGGATCTCAGGATGTGTCACCTGCTTGCCACAAGGTGAAAAGAGAATTTCCCACCTCCTTCTCCAATTTTAACAGAACTATTCAAAAGCTACTTATTGCATAAAAACTTTGGTATAGGGGTCATATAGCCTGCTAATGTGAGACCCAAGAAACATTTTGGCTTAGAGGGTTTTCTTTGCAGCAAAAGACCCTTTAATGACTGATCAAATGTACTACCCATCCACTCCTTGCCTTAGGCCTTCAGACTAATGCAGAAAGCCATTAACCATTCACTAATAGGAAAGCATATGCCATACTATCCATGCAGTGCATGCAAAATCAGATAAGAAATTCTACTCTACCATAGGAAATGCAGAATAAATAAATAATCTCTTAGTCCTAAAAGAGCTCTGTGTCCTGTGAATGTGAAACTGTAGCATCCGTGATAGAGCAAAATGTGTATCTCTCCATTTGGTTAATATATATGTAATTAATTGTGGGAGATGTTCAGTCTTGCTGATGATTTGATCCATTCAGCAAGGATGCACTTTTCACAGTACCTTACACATTGCCAAGTCACAGAGACTGTCCTTCTTTTTACTTTGCTGTGAATTAAAAAATGTATATATTTGCATCTTTCTCATGAGTTCAAACCAGTCTTTCCATTCTGAAGGTGCCTGTGAACCTGATCAGATTTAGTGCTCTGTCTTTTACCATTGCTTGCTATGCAGCTTGGGGTTTCCTGTGGACTGAATGAGAATGTGACAGCATGCAGTCTATTTAATTTCATAAAGCTGCACTCACTCTGGCCTCAGCAGGTTTCATGAAAAATGTCAACCATATAATCACAGAGGAGTACACATGAGCAAAAAGAAGGAAAACTATATTAAAAATTATCCACCACTTAGTACTTTAATTTACCCTCCTAGATCTTGTTTAGTAAACCATTTTCAAACAATTTTTTTGAAGAGTCTTAGCAAAAATAAATTAAGACTTTATTCAAGGAGAAATACTTTTTATTTGAAATTGGTTGCTTATTTGATATAAAACTTATTTAGGTTCTTCTCCACTTGACAGATGAAAATTTAGTAAGTGTTTCAGTTATTAATTATCTGCAGTAACTATGTGTTGAATAAATGTTAATTTTTATTATGTATCCAAGATCCTAGAATGCTTTACCAGATGTAGTTTCAATTCCCAGTTGATGTAAATTGGCTTTGCTTCACTGAAAACATAATATCTATATCAATTTATAACAGCTGAAGATCTGACTTCAGAAATGCAGGACAGCATTTAGATTTCAGACCTGCTGAGCAAGATGCAACTCCCCATATTAAAATATTCTAAGTATTTAATATTTAAAACAAAAACCAACAAAAAAAAATAAAAAAAATTAAAAACCAAACAAAACAAAGCAAAACAAACCAAAAAATACCAACACAGAAAGAGTCTTGGTTTCTGCAGTAAATCCTTGAGCTTTGTGCCTCTAAGAACTCTATACCAGCTGAAGGTTGAACCTTCAAGGCATCATAAAGGGATGGGAGAGTGTGTTATAGTAAAGACAGAATGTCCTGCTGCAATGTCACAAACACTCCTTTATTCCTACCAGCTTCCTTTCACTCACTCTGAAGTGGCACACCACCACTACAAGAAAAACATGATACATGAATTTGAATAACTTAAAGCCAGCAATAATTTGTGAATCTAAATATCCAGCTCCGGTATGGATATTGCTCTCTTCTCAGTCTTTTATGCTGTCTTCTTTTTTTCCTAACCTGTTATTGTCATAGCCGAAAGATATACTTAAATAACTAATCAAAGATCCTCACTTTATAATTTTATCTGTGAATTGCCAGTTAAAATGTAATCTGGATCTCTTAATGGAGAGAGATTCTTATTCTATCCTCCTGTAGTTGCTGCCTTAGAGCTAAAAGGGAAAGCTGAACTAGAAATGATTTTCCAAAGGTTATGGGCTAGAAACAAAGAAAGTAAAAACTCATATAGACCTTTCTCTACCACTAAAACAAATTTTTGAACTGAAACAGGTCTGA
>VZTR01016508.1:21729-40739 GCA_013400775.1 Chaetops frenatus | reverse complement strand
CCATGCTGGTTTCAAGATGTGAAAGAAGTAGGAGCTGTTGTTCCTCTGACTTTGGCTGAGTGAATCCTAATTTTCATTTGCATGTGGAAATCACAGGGCTGATGATTAGCTCTTGGTTGCTGAAATCTGTAGCATAGGTGTTTACTTTATGGTGCTTTGGTGGTGTCAGTTTTTTTTTATTATTTTAGGAAATAGCTGAGAAATCTGATGGTATCTTATCAGTTCTTATTAACCTGTTTGCAAGCTGGGCAGTATGGCAAATGAGATTCCATTCTAGAAAATAAAAAAAAAAATTTAAAATTTCATGGTGACTTTGTATCATTGTGTATATGGAGTTGGCCAGTAGTAACTCTTGTAGCTGAATTTCAAATTGGTAAGAATAGAGAAAAGTATGAAACTAGTCACCTTACATAGTATTGAAACTTTCTTTAAGTTGTCTTTAGTTTTTCCCAGTTTCCTAACAGTGGCTAAAAAAGGCAACAAAAATCTATCTTGACAGACAAATACACATATAGGAGAAAAAACAGCTTTGAGCTCCAAGTGCAAGACTTTCTTTGGACACTCAAATATGTGCTATTTCATTGCTTAGCAAAGCAAACTAATCCCTCCTAGAAATTCTATTATGTGGAACCGTATTGCTACCGATACAAGTCAACAGCAATTTTGTAGCTGTGGAAACCAATCATATTTATTTCTGTCACCTAGAGTGTGTTCCAACTGACTGATGATAGTAGTACTCAGTCCTTTGGAAGGACGAGCTGCTGTAATAAGGGTGAAAGATAAACCTCTGAAACCTATTGACAAAATATTTGCAACAAGAAGATGATAAAACTCAAGAATTTGGGTTTCATTCCAACTTGCTCTGGGAACGTGCTCTTGTGACCTGTGTTCTACATCTTCCTTCCACCATGAAGGGGTGATTATTGCTTTTTCACTGCAGTGGAATGAGGGGAAAAGCACACGTGAGGAATAATAGAGATGGCTTTCTTGTTAAGTTCCAGTGCAGGTGTTACGGAAGTGACAGCGTCAGTGTCTTTTAATTTGTGGGGTAGTCCTACTGAGATCCTACAGGTCTGGGATAGAACAGATACAAAATCTGACAGGATTTACAGTGATTTTTATTTTCTTCTAAGTTCTGTAAGTGACATCTCCTTAGCATGTGAAAAAGGAATTTTTTTCAGTCATTTCGTCAACTGTGGTGAACAAATCTGTGCTGAATTTAGGAAGGGATCCAATATTATTTTTAAAGAAAATTATGCTAAAACATTTCCTAGCTTATTACAATTAGAAAAATGGATTAAAATCTCTAGAATTTCTGTTATTATGATGTTTAGGGGGCAGTCCAGATTTTTACCCTTAAAGATAAGGGTTACATAAAAAAAACACTAAGTAAGAAGGGGGAAAACGCAAAGAACAAAACAACAACAACAAAACCTCCAACAAAAACAACCCCAATAACCCTTCAGCTTTAATTTCTACTGTTGACTTACTGATAAAATTAGATATTAATAATATAAATCAATACCCTCTGTCAGCTGCCAAATTTTTACCCATGATTTGCTGTTCAAGATAGTACTTTTAGCAGACTTTCTGGTCACCCAGTCTTAGAGGGCCTTTTTAATATAGCTTCAGGCAGCCCTTCATTGTACAGAATACATAAGAGAGTGACTAAGAAGGATGTATGTGGTAGGACTTGCTACCTGGATGAGAGGAAGATTTCTTAGATTACAGTTGTTGTTAATTTCTGCTTCAGAAGAAAGTCTAATTTAAAAAAATGAACACTCCAACCAAATAAAACTTCCTTGTTATATCAAGAATCTTGTGGAAAATCTTCACCAGTTATTAGCTAAAGATAATCAAAGATTAGTGTTGGCAGGGGTTTAGGTTTCCTCTTTTCTCCCACTTCAAGACCAAGACCTATTATTCCTTTACTAATTTACTTGGGAAAATGATTATTAGCTATTGCTTCTCTATAAGGAAAACAAAGCCTAGCACTGTCAGGAAAGTCACAAAGTGTTTGTGGACTGGTGAAAAGTGTCCCCCTAATGAAACTCCTTTGACTTCCAAGCAGTAGGAAAATACTCATTGAGAAACAAAATTAATTTGCCAGCAGAGGGTTTACCCTGGTGTAAGAACCCTGACAAAGGATCCTGAAGAGGTGGAGTTCGTGAACACCTCACATCAGATGGTGATTTGCACAATTTTAATCCGGGTCTTAGGGAGGGGGTGTTTTGTTGGGCTTCCTTTATTTAGGAATAACTGTCTTGGTTTTGTGACAATATTGACTAACAGGCACTTTTCCCCCCTTTTTTTCTCTAAACCCATCTGGAAGTAGTGGATATCTTTCAGTTCCCTCAGTAACACTGCTAAGGGCTTGTGTGCACTGTCCTCAGAACCGTGGATTAGTAGTGAGATTCAATCAAGTCCTTATGTTAATGACTTTCTGCACTGGAACAGCTGCTGCCACCCATGGAAACCCTGTGGCATTTGTCCCCAGATTTTTTTGTGTAAAGCCTCCTGCCTTCTTTTGGAAAAGGAAAAATAAAAGACACAAATAGTATGGTGATCAGTGTTTTAAGACCTGCCTTGTACTTGTGATTTTCCAAATCCCTAAGTGTGAATTGTGACTCACTAAATAATCCTCTACAATGGGAGAAGGCTCAGTGGAGAGGGACAGAGTGATGTGCTCAGGAAATAAGGTCAAGAAGCTGAGTATCCCAGCAGCAATGAGACCAGAGGGTGGCCTTTGTTTTGGATAAACAGCTATCAACAGCTGGATGGATCACCAGGTGATGCAAATGTCTCAGCCAGACCAGCAGGGGGGCTGTAAATACCTCTGTCCAACACAGAGTACAAAAACTGGATAACTCCTAGAGTAACTTGGAATAGAGCAGCAGGTTTGAACTGGCTTCACCCACATATTCCTTCCTGGAGACTGGGGGAATAGTAAAGGTTACACCTTTCACACATGGAATATCTGAAAGAAGCTGATGAGGGTTTATTGGGCTCTTGCAGTAGTCAAGGTGGATCATTGTTGGAGACTGAAGAGACCAGATCCTTGAATTAACAGAGTATTTATCAATTGAGTCCTTATGCCGAGTGGTTTGTCACCTGGGATTGCCAAGTGCCTCAGCAACATCTCAGAGTTATGGGAAGAGGCTTTTGCTGGCTTGGGAAGTCACTGTAAACACCTGGTTTGTGACCTGGTTCTGTACAGTGGCAGTTGTACGGTGTGCTGCCATGAGGGAAGGCAGCATTCCAGCCACTCAGTGAGATATTCCTTTCACTTCAGCATTGCCAAGTGGAATAGAGAGGTTATTTATTTAGATGAAAGAATATGTAAGCTTGGTTGAGGGGACTCAGTTTGTGCTGCTACCTGTCAATGTAGGTATGTGATGTCTCTCCAAAGAGTCACCATGAGGTTTCCTGGCCTGGCTGCCTGTGGATAATCATCTCCATGATGCCACTATGGAGAGAAAATGAAAAATCTCCTGAAAAGAATAAAAATGTAGATAAGATGGGACCAAATTTTTTTTTTCTTTTTCCTTTTGAAAGAAGGATCTTTCCAAGGAAATAGTTCTTTCTAGCTTCAACCTATCAAATGGCTGAATTCAGACTGGAATAAGAAAGATGCTGAGCCAAGTATGTTGTTCTCTAAGAAGTGTATAGGAAACAAAGGCAGTGAGCTTTGTCTTTTTAATATAGTAGTCCTGAGGAACAGAGTACTTTGAACCATTGAGAAGAGAATTTAGCAGTTAAACACCTGGGTATCAGTTACCAGATATTGGAACACTTAAGTTGTGGTTACCCAGATGTATTCAATAATGAAACCATTTCCAAAGAAGGGTATTTGACCCTATGTTGGATACTGTGCTCTAAGATTATTTGATTGACTGGTCAAACCTTATTCTTAACACACCAAAGCTGATCTATTGATTTCTATTCCAGTACTTGTTTTTTTTGAATAGCTTGCAACACTGTCCAGGAGTGGCACATATAAATATATGTAGTGATTTAGGCATTGTGATGCAACTCTTTACAGACTTTTGTAAGGACATTGATGTAATAGGCTGAACTAGACAGGTGTTGCTTTGACCAATTAGAACATGTGATTTTCTACAACAACTGTGGCAGATACTTCATTCATCTCTCTCCCCCTTATTATATTTATTTGATAGTTAGGGAAAGATTTGTCCTTGGAATATTGGATAGTGATGTATTTTTATCTCAGAGGAAGTCCTTTAATGAAAATAAGCTCTTAACAGAAAATCATTACTTAAACAATTTTAGAGCCTTTTGCTATCTATTGGAACTGAAATCAATATGCCAGGACATAAATACTGAAATTAAGTGCAAACTTGATTTCAGTATCATATTAGTTTCCAGACTAACACTTGAGAGCTATTTAGCTAACTAACTATTTTTAACTAAATGTGTTTCATTGATATTTTCATAATGTGTTTTTCTATGTCTTTTCATGGCATTCATATATTGCCTTTGCTCAGAGAAAACTTGTATTTTGCAAATATATAACAGGATTAAACTGAAATGCTGCCAAAAAACCCAAAAAACAGAAACAAAAAAAATACCTTACACAAGGTCTTTTTCTTTAATCTGCTATGGGCAACAATTAAAGTAGCATAGAATAAGCACATCATAAGAATTAATAAACATGTCATATGAGTTACTGAGACAACTCATATGTCTAGTTCACTTGCATATTCTAAGTGTTAGGCAAACATTTTACTAAGAATTCAATTTAGAGCTTTTATGTGATATCTTAAATTGGAATGACTGCTCTATTTGTCACATTTTTGCACAATGCAGTTGTGAAGTTAAATTTTTCAGTTTCCTCTTAAATAGGTACAGATTTACTTGTTCTGTGTTTGTAGCAGTGGTACTCTTGCATTATTAAGAAGTGACACAATTATTGTGATAGTAAAGCACAGGGAACAAATGATCACATTCCAGAACTTCATCCTGCTCAATTAAATGATGTCAGAATTTTTTCTTTGCATCACTTAAAAAGCAGCTTGAAATGATTCCAATGTGAACAACCTCCAACAAAGCATTTCTGTTCAACAGTCAGGAAGGTGAGGTTGAGGCAGACAAAGCTAATTGGATGCAGATACCCAGGACAATGAGACTCAGGTGGGAAAATAACTTCGTGTGTGCATGATTTGGGTTTTTTTAACAACAACAACAACAAAAAGTCTTAGACTTTAGTGTACAATTTCAGAAATACCTCTGCTAAATATTTTAAGTGATTATTTTCTTTTTTCTCCAAAATATTGTTCATGTTAGATCTGTAATTTAGGACATTACAAATATTTTGACTAAATTGTTTTTGACATCAGTTTCAGTCAATTAGTCATAGATTAGGTGAGAACTACATTTTTAGTACATGAATTTTTTTTTTTTTTTTTTTGATAACTGAATGAAAAGTAGTTCTGAGTTTCCTGAAAGAAATAATTGGTTATTTTGACCTATAATACTCATCAATATTTTACCTGGATAGAGACAAAAAAGAGCTTTCTTGTTTCATTACTTTTTTGGTTAGTATTTATAAAACAAATTTTACTTTTAAGGGAAAAAATGTAGAGGCAGAAAATTTTATTTCAATTCATGGACTCTATGCCTATCACAATTCTGATTTTTGGTTTTGTGTTTTTTTTCAGACCAAAAACCTGGGAGAAAGGGTTAGGTTCTGCATATAAAACTAGAGTAGGAGCTAATATCTTCAAAATAATGAGGAGTCATCTTTTATTTTATTTTAGTATAGCCTCCTTACACTTGTGTTGGTTAATTTTGTGTTTGGACTTTTCAGAGTTTTATTTAACCTAGCTGTAACTTAAATGTTATCCTGTGTCGTTGTGGCTGGTGTTTGCATTTCATAAATGCTTATTCCAGGACACACTTTAGTGCCTTGGCTGTTATTTTTATTGTAAATAACTTCAGTCAATTATCCACAGAATAACTCAAGTTAATGTAGGAACAAGCATTTAAGTTCATGAATAATCTTGTTCTTCAAATGACTACATGTTTAATATTTCAGAACACTGTTATAACATTTCTTACAAGCAATTCATACCAGGCTATGAAATCAACTCCTGATAGGCACTTCATGCTAAAGAACTAATTTTAGAGGATGTCCTTTCTTGCAAAACACACTGTGCATCTTTCCCTGTGTTTACTTTGCACCCAACTGCTAATGGCAGCATTCCAATGGATGTTTGAGCTGCCCTTTCTCTGCTCCATTGCCACTGTGAATGGACCAGACTGGCTCCTAAATTCAGAGATAATGAAATGATAATTGCACTACAGTTATGCTTTCAAGGACTCCTTAGACCTCCTTGCAGGTGCCCATCTAACCTGCCTGGAGGCTGATGAAGCTGCCCCTGGGATGCTGCAGTGGTGTGCCTCCCCAAGAGGCAGTGGGACCAAACTCTCCTGGGCTCACTGCTATGCTGCTTCTCTTGTCTTTCCAGCCATCTCTCTTCAGGTGGAGGAAATGTCACTTGGTGCTGCCAGGAGCAGGAATTTGCACCTCCAATGTTTGGGGTTTTTTTGCATGTGGATTGCATTCCTGTCACTCTCACAGAGCTGAGAAGCTGCCTTTCACTCATGCTTGCTAGCAGAACATCACATGTGCTGCTTCTCACTTCTCAGCATAAGGCTGGTGCTGCTGATTTGTTTCTTCAGGTTTATTTCTGCTAAATTATAGACACGGTTTTCTTGGTCTGGTTGAGTAATGTCATAGCCTCCACCTGGCTCCAGGTCCCAGAGCACATCTGATCAGCTGTGCATCACAGCTGGAGGTATTTAAAATGCCCACCTGAAAGGACTTGGAGACCTTGTGTAACTCTGTGATTATGTGCAGGCATACATGGCTTTCATTTATACCTCTTGGCAAATAAAAGGGAGATGGAGAATACTAAAATGTAGATCTGTTTTTAGTTGATAAGTACTATCTTAATTATAATAGTGTGCAACTTAGGGAAAAACATCCAGAATTTAACTTGTATATTTTGGAAACTGCATGTTATTTTTGCTTAAGTTGGTGATGATCAGGAAACTAAAACACTTCATGTAGAAATCAGTTAATCACAGTTCATCCTGAGCAAAATTTAGCTAGGGATTAGAACTCTAGCTGACAGAATGTGAAAGAATCTGAGTTTGGTAATAGCAGCAAGACAAGCATCAAGCTGATTGGAAAATTATTTTTTTCACTTAAGATTAAACCAATAATTTAATGTAATAAATATTCAAAATTTACCTGTCTGCTTGCACAGATTTGATGTGCCTTGGGCTCAAGATGGCACATTGGAATTTAGTAGTTGATGGGATTTCTAAAGTCTTCAGAAACTTAGCTGACTTAATAGTAAGGATCCTCCAGTTTTATTTGGCACTGTCACATCACATACAAGCCACTGAGAAAACCATTCACTTGGTTTAGGTAGAGTTGTTTTCAGTAAGAATGACACTTTCATAAAGTATGACGGTGTAAAAAAAATTTTATTACAAATCTTATTTGCCACAAGTACAACTTTTTTTCTAGTTATATATTTACAGCAATTATCTTTCACTAAATAATTAGAATTATCATTTATCTTATTATGAAACAATGTAGAGACAAAAGTTGAGCAAACATCTGCATTTTGTATTCAAGTCAGTTACCCTTAATTGCGAAAGGCACTAGCCTAGATATAGGTCTACTGTGTACAGATTGAAGCTATCACTGATTTTTAATGCCTTTTTGTCTTAATAGCTTGCAGTAAATTCTGGTAGAGTTACTAAGGTGTATTTCCCTAGAAGGATTTTCTGTCTGAGTAATAATGTCACATTTTCTCCTGAACATGCTATATACTTAAATGCATGATTTAGGAATAGTCTATAAATTGAAATAGATTTATTAATGTCTAAGTAATCATAGAAACAATTGCTGTATTACATCAAATTCAAAATATAGCATCAGTGTTTCTATTGAGCTGCTGATTTTCTTCCCAGAAAAAACAAATCATTCCTTCAAATGTAACTCTCCTGCCAGTTATTAATGTTAGCAATATTAGTTATTTTCAAAGCTAAAACTCCGACTTGAGTCCCTTCCAGAGCTCTGCTGCCTTTTCCATGTTTCATAGAACTTTCTTCTCTTTTTTTCTTGTTTTACCCTTTTACTTTTTTTTTACAAAGCTAAATTAAGCCCCTTTTTCTACTTTCTTAAGTGGCTTTTCTCCTTACAGAAATAGTCTGCACCCCTTCCACTTGTGAATCATAATTTATTTTTATTTATTTCTGTTTTACTTTAGGCAAAGCATAAGGTGTTCAGAATTGCCATGCCAAGTACACAAGTGTGCAGATAAATGCCTTCATGTATTGCTCTGATGCTGAGATGCTTGATCCAGTGATCTATTTTCCCTTTTGTTGCTGGTGGACTGGGGGATTTGAAGCTGTGTGATGCTGCCCATCCAACAGACTCCTTTGTGATGATGTTCATGCAGCCAAATTTCTGTCAGATGTCTGTCAGCCTTTTAGTCCACTGCCCTGTAGGTCTCAAGCTGGATGTTGATGATGTTGCTTTCATTGAAATTAAAAGATTGGAAGAAAAAAAAACCCCAACATTATGTTGATTTTTCCTTTTCAAACAAACCTTTTATATTATCAAAGTAACTTTCAGATTTTAATTTTAAAGACCTGGTGTATTAAAATCACATAGAATTGTGAATTGAAATAAAATGTTTTCCTTTACTAGGTCAATAACATTTTATTGATCAAAACCAAATTTTTTTTACTGAGAATATTGGTTTAATATAATGCTGAAAATCCATGTTTGGTAAGGATTGGAACTGTCTCTGCTCTTTTGGTAAAATTAACCATGAAAAAGAGTTGGCAGCTCTCATTGACTCCTGAAACAACTCCACTCAATCTGAACAGGTTGCCTTAAAACCCTTCCTCCATTTCATATATGTGTTCTTCTCCAATTTCCATTCCTAAAGCCTCTTTATTCTGGATAGTTTTTCCTTTTTCTAGAAAACCTTTCTCACCAAGAAAGGGGTCAAGACTTTGTTTCTAAGGAAGCTAGGGTGTTAGTGTACAATACATATATCTGTGAATTTACAACACACTGCTAATTCCATGTTAATTTTCCATGTGGACACCCTTGTTACTTAATATAACTTTGACTGGTCATTACTTTCTATTGCCTACTGCCATGCTGTAAATTCAAACCCTACACTGTCCTTCAATATCCTTCCCAGGCACACAAGCCCGTAAAATCACTCACCAGAGGTGAGAAGTCATCAGAAAATAAGAGATTGTTGCCCTGCAGTCCCCAAGAGGTCAAGAATGTACCTGGGTGGATATAATCTATGGGATCTAACTCAATAAATCTATATTATGGACATAAGGCATACAGATTTGCAGGAAATCACCACTTTTGACTGTATTCAGCTCCAGGAATATTTAGTGAGGTTATTGACTCAATGGCTAAAAGTCCTTTTCATGTGTCTAATCAAAGTAATGAGTGTTTTGTGATATGCAATTAACTCTGCAGTTGCCCAAACACCTGGGAACAAATCTCTTGACAGCCCTGTGTGTGTACGTTTCTCTGTGTATAAGCACTGAAGGATGTTGTGCTTGTTAAACAATATTTTTAGGTAGTTTCTATTTATTGTTGCAGTACTTGTGCTCACCGAAACTTTGACTGCATTCAAGAAGTTTGTGTTCTCTAAGGAAAAGTACCCAGGCATTTGTCAGTAGAAATGGGCTTTGAGGCAGACCAGCCAGACTCATCCCCATTGCCACAACAGGTTGGCAGAGTGTAAATTTTTTTTTTTTTTTTTTTTTTTTTTTTTTTTTTTTTTTTTTTTTTTTTTTTTGTTGAAAAACTCTAAGTATTAGGATGTAGCTTTTAATCATTGTATGTGGATGTTTCTTTCATATATTAATTTCTGGAAGTGGTTACTCGATGTACAACTATCAGAGACATTTTGAACTCCAGGCAATTAAGAATGCAAGGGTTTTTTTCTTACTGTTATGCTACCAAATTATTTGTACATAACGTTAGGTTAAGCGTTGTTGTTTCACTTTGAGGACTGTTGGAAAACAGAACTTTCTCAGTTTTGCTTTCTGTCTCTCTCACGGTAAGCAAATGCCAAGGCCCACACCCCTGGTCATCAGTAGTAGTGTTTGTTGGAGTTGCCTACCTTGGATCTCCAACAACCACTGAAGAGGTCTCCTATGCAAGCCTATGAACATGAAATCAGCAAGATGAAGGTTTCAAACAAATAGCTTACCTTTATTTTTTGATTCAGCCATCCACTGTGGAGGTGCATTATGCTGCAGCTCCTGGGGAGCTGGGCAGAGCAGGCCTGACTGCTCTCCTGGCGAGATCGCCAACTGAGCAGCAAGGGTTTCAACACCATTGCCTGGGCAGTGGCTGCTGAGGCAATGATTTCCTCTCAAGGCCATAGAATCATGGTCAAGTGGTCAGAGTATGAGCATGGAAACCAAGTGTGTTGGGTTCTTTTCCTACTTATGGATACATCTGGTTTGTCATCTGCATCAACTAAGTCTTCCTCACCTGAAACTTGGAGATAAAACACTTATTTCTCACCACTCTAAGGTGGTAAAGTTCTATTTGAAGCAAACTTTGGTTAGGTTTTTTTAACCAAAATGAGTAATTTCTGGCATCTCTCAGGTTATTTCAGTGGTGCATTGTTCTCTGCTCTCACACATTACCTCAGTTTGAAACCTGCAGCTGGAAAAGTGGAGAAAAGGCCATGGAAATAAATTTACTTACATATCACAACTAATAAAAGAAAACATCTCATTGTTTTCACATGTCACGTTGGACTAGTTGATAGTAAAACTGGATGATTTAACCTGCTGTAACATACCTGTTTCATCAGTTTTATTTCTTGTTCTGGAAACCATTTAGCAATGGAGATTACTCATTTTATTAAAAATGCCTAGATGGTAGGATTCATCCTTTAACAAGATGGTTGCAAAACTACTGGTACTTTGCTTATGAAATACAATTATTTCAAGTTTGGGGTTTTTTAATGAGATGCCTATGAAAAAGCATTCCCCTCTAACAGCATCCAGGATCTTATAACAGGCTTCTGCATGAATTTTGTATTGTATTAATCTTTAAAATAAACAATTTCCTTCTGAAATTTATGGTGGTTAATTTACACAAACATGTCTTACATTTGAAGCTGTGTTAGAAGGAAAGAATAGCATTGATGTTACCTACTTTCTATCTTCAAGTGTAAAATCTACTTTTCTGTGAATGTGGTATAGCCCGAAATACTTCTTGGAAAGGTATATTTGCTCTCTGCTTTGAAAAAAATATTTGGGCCAGGTTTGCATTTTAGTGCTATGTTCTGTATCTATATGCTGTATTTGATCCTCCTGGATTTGTGCTTATAATCTCAGCAAACTCTCAATTATATTGAGAAGGCTGCATTAAAAAAATAATACCTAAATTCTTCATTCATACTCTAAGCCTGAAAAAATAAGTTTCTACCAATAGTTTCTATCAACAGCTAAATTCCAAGTTGTTTCAGATCAATATTTACACATATGGTCCTTTTTATATCATTTATTACATCCTAGAAATTACCTTTGCGGAATGACTGGGCACTTGCTGTTTTTTAGTCCATTTTTTTGTTAGGTTGAGGTAATAGAAAATATAACTGAACTGCATAACTCTCCTAGGAACTCTGGATGAATATTTTCTTGCCTAAGGGAGCAATGAGTATTTCTACCTCAAAACCAGAACAAAACAGTCCCTTCTTCCAATCTTAAAGCAAAACATTAAGTTCCATCTCCTTTGTTCCTTCTATAAAGCTTTTCTGTACTGGTTCTGTCAAAGATCAGATGCAACTGCTTTGCCTTAAAGGTTTCTCATATATTTAATAGGCCTTAGACTTTGTACTTAACCCTGGCATACCTGACTCCTCCATCAGTGTGCTTTCAGCTCAGGAGCTTAAAAATTTAAGAGGGCCCTAAGAAGAGTCATGGTGTCATCCTGAGTAAGATATTTTACAATTAGAAAATAAACCAGCAGCTGACATAAACTAGGACCTCAGGTGCCACACAGCACAGGATTTTTGTTGCAAGGCTTAAAAGAATCCTGCCAAAACACAAGTGGGAAAATGAAATCTCTCTTCAATAGCTGTTGGCTTAAATCTTCTGACTCCTCTGTAGTGTATTGTGTTGTTACACCTTCCTTGCTTTAATAAATGTATCATCATGGTCTGAAATAAAGGATGTGTTTTGGGGCTGGGATGATGTTTGTGTAGGCAGAGTAAGGAAAGAGGATTGGAGAGGTATTTCTGCAAGCCTGCTAGTGCCATAATGCTATTGCTAAAGAAAAGAGAAAACAAAGGATATTTTTCCTACAGAAGGTGCATAAAATAAAGCAGCTAGGAGCAGGAGTAGTTTTTGCCATCATAAATAATTTTAACCATAGCTTCACCTCTCTAAATCTACAAGCATAAAACTTTTCAAACAAGTGTGTGTGTATACAAACACTCACACTCTCAAAATAGGTAAATTCTTTACAGTTACCACAAAATCTTGTTGTTGTGACAGTATAACAAGCAAATTTTTACTCCATCTTGCAAAGCAGGGTCTTTCATTAGTCAGACTCCGCTAAAGGTGAAAATAACCTCTTGTCTTGTGAACAATCAGGGCCATGTACGTGATTTTAATGGGTGCATCATTTTAAACATGGCCCTCACCATCTGCTCCACTCTCTTCACAATCAGTAAAGAACATAATGCATGACTGTACCATGAAATGAAAGATAAAAGTGAGAAGTGGTCCTTATTTAATTAACTTTTCATCTCTTATGATGTTTTTCCTTCCAAATTTTGGGAAGACTGGAAGATTGCTCTACCTGGAATGCTTTCTTTTTAGTCTTAAGGCAAATTTGAATTGAGTCATATTTGCTGGGTAAATTCAGATCTGTTGGCAAAATAGAGGGATTTTTAGATAGAAAACAACAACAACAAAAAAAGTAGTAAAACAAAGGGATTGTGGTACAGAAATGACTGAAGAATTCAAGTTCTGTGAATACAACAGGAAAGATGAGGAAGATAGCTGTGGTCTGTGAGAAGCAAATTCTGCTCAAGCATTTTAATAGTGCTCAGTGTCTCTGCTGGCTCTGGTACAGACTATCCATGGGACTTGCTGTGGGGAAGTGTAATTCCTGATAAATGTCAGCTCTGCCTTGGGCTGATGGGTTTTTGGTTTCTTGTATTTTTCTCTTTTTTTCACTCCCAGTAGTCAAGTGAAGTCAGATCCAGATAAGTCAAGTCTGGTCCATATCCTGCCAAGTCCAGGTCTGCCAGGTGCAGGTCTAGGTCTGCCCCTGTCTCCAGGCAGGACAGGTGAGCTCAACTGAAGTCAGGTCCATGTCCCAGTCTGTCAGATGCAGCTCTGTTCCTGTTGAGTCCAGGTCCAAGTCCCTCCCTGTGTCCGAGTCAGGTCAACTGGAGTCAGATTCAGCTCTAGACTGCCACGCCATGCTGTCCTTCCCCAATGTTCAGGGAGAGAAGATAAGCTAGTAAACAGCTACAGCCTGAGGTAAGGCTGTTTACTGAAAAAAAAAATTAAGTTTTTACTCATGCACCAACAAGGACAAAAGGAAGGTTTTATTCTCTACTTCCCATCAACAAGCGAAGTGCAGCCACTTTCTGGGAAACAGGGCTGCAGAAGTGAGTTTTTGTACATAAGGAATGTCCTCCTTCCCTCCTCCTTTTCCTCATTTTTATACCTGAGCTGCCATCATATGGTATGGAATATCCCTTAGCTTTTCTCTTGGTGAAAAGGATCAGTGTAGTCACTTCAGTCCCCTGGATCATATGGAGCTGGTGAAAGATACTGTCTTCAGCATTTCACTGGAGATTAGGCTACAGGCCCTTAACAGATTGTGAACAGCGATGTAAATTAGGTGTTTCTTACCCATGGAATACTCTAAGGACTGTGTCCAGAGTGACATCCACATGTTTGGCATTGAAGTTTGAGAGTTTTTGTGTAAGCTTTTGGGGTAAATATGTGCTGGGAATGTAAATATGAAAAGGTAAAGAGATTCGCTTTTGAAGGAAAAGAAAATGAGTGCATTTGTTTGGGAACCTGACTCTTTGTAAACATCCACACAGTCTGTCTGTGTGCACATGAGCTCAGGGAATCACAAATATTTCTACAATGAGCTGAGTTTCTTGCTTAAAGAAACACTGCAGAACTGAGTTGTAGGAACACATGATTATTGTTTGCACAAAGGTTCAAGAACATGAAGAAATTAGGTTGAAGTCCAGAAAAGTGTGATTGTTTAGTTTGAAAAGAAAAAAGAAGTGTGGAAACAGGATGGAACCTGTATATCCAACTGCTCACCTCTGCTTTAATATATACTTTTGGAAAGAAGCATTGTGTACGCAATGAAATAAATTTATAAAATATTTACTTGCTTGGAATAAACTGCTGTAAAGGGTGGGTTTGTTGAGGGTTGTTTGTTTGGGTTTTCTTAAGTCTCCTGTGCTTGGTTAGTGTATTGACACAAAAAAACCCTCCCTTTAAATACTTATTTAAAGAATATGGGTGGCCAGAGGAGGACAACAGAGCTGAGGAAGGGTCTGGAGCACAAGTGCAGCCAGGAGGAGCTGGGGGTGTTGAGCCTGGAGAAAAGGAGGCTCAGTGGACACCACACTGCTCTCTACAATTACCCAAAAGGAGGTTGTAGCTGGGTGAGTGTCATCTCTTTTCCCAAGCACCCAGGGACAGGATGAGAGGAAATGGCCACAAGCTGTGCCTGGGGAAGTTTAGGTTGGGCCTTGGAAGGAATGTCTCCATGAAAAGGGGTTGTTAAATGTTGGAATGGGCAGCCAGTTACACAAAGAAAGGAAAACAGCTTGGAGATGAGGCTGGCAGTAGGATACTGTTTGCCCCTCTGTAGAGGACAATATCAAAATATGTGTTTCCAACAGACAGAAATGATCTTGTTTCTCGTACTCTGAATTTGGTCCACAGGTTGGTAAAAGTTTGTCACTATCCAATTAAGCAGCTTAACAGAGCCACCATGAAGAGGAAGTTTCCAAAAAAGTAATTTACAGTTCACTCTGATTTGAGAGTTTTGTGGGGGAGTTAAGTGTCATAAAAACAGTGTTGTGTTTTAAAGTATCACCTTGAAATGGAAGAAAGGAATGAAGAAAGCCATTGAAGGGAGGGGGGAGTGATAGATTCATACTGAGGAATTTAAGTGTTTTGTTGTGTGGGCTTACAGTTCTTATTTATGCATAACTTTTGACCCATTAAATATATTGATGTAGATCCTCAGATCTGACTTGATAAGGCCATGTATGACTCAAGGATAGTGCATACATTGACTTCACACAAGTGGTTTATCTGTATTTCAATTGATTTAGTTGTCTGTTTAATTACCTCTACATTATTAAGTTCTGAATAACTTTTTCCTCTTATATAAAAATATGCAAATAAGCAGTGAAAAACAGAGCATCAATAGACTCTCCTGTGAACTGCTGGAACAAAAATTTGTCACAAATCTGACTCCACTGTCAAAGGGGTGGAAATAGCACCACGGATGGATTTACAGGATACAAATAAAAGCCTTTTATGTAAGAACATCCCCAGAGACACATCTTTTGTATATTCTCAAAGGTGCATAAATCACTGACAAATCTGTCTGGCAAGCTGGTTAAGTAATTTGATTTATTAACCAAACCAATTTAAGAGTTTATAGACTAATTCATTCAAACTTGTTAGAGACATTCTCTGGATGTTTAAAATACCACTATTTATGTCTGTGTGCCAGTAAATTATAACTCAGGCTATCATCAGTTTCCAATCCTCCCATTCCCTCACTCTTTATGTGGTATGCTGAAAACAGTAATTGTGTGCTGTAGCATCTTCTGTGAGCATTTTGTTTTGCATATGATTCTTAAAGAACATCTCAGGGATTATGACTGTTTTAGGAATGTATTTACAAGCAAGAAGAGGTTATTCTTTGAGCGTTATATTAATGTTGTTTCATTCTTCCGCTGAAATTGCTCTCTGTGCCTTCTGATATATAGAATAAATAGGTTAGTATTGCCATTTGCAGATGGACATGTGTGGTCTTCTCTGTCATGTAGCCTTTTCCCATCTTAATAAATCTTTAATGATAATTGCCTCTCTGCACTTAGGCTGGCACAAAAAACCTTGCCATCCCTTTTCTGAAAGGAGATATCCTGCCTTTTTAAATGTGGCATCAGTAGTCATGTCCACCAAGAGAATGTTTCTGTCTAAATGAGATTTTACTAACCAAGAGCAAGGGAAAAGGGCTCTCAGTTATGACAGATGGAGGCTCCAGTACTCGGATATTACTGAGGGAGGAAAGGAAAAAAATGAGCAAAACCTGAGCTCTAGAAGTAGTCTGGACACTAAGAAGCTCTGTCAGCTGCAACTTTTTGTAGGTTAGGTGGCTGTAGGCATTGTAACAGAATGAATGCACGTTAATGTTCTTATTACCCACGTTTGCAGTCACCATAATTAGGAAGGCAGGTGGAGAAGTGGGTACATGTCTATCACCACTTACACTTAAGGCTTGAAGTTTATCTGGATAAACTAAGCAGGCAAACAGGAATCCTTGCTCTCAAATGATCAATCTCTGAGTGTGTTCTCCTATGGTCATTACTCAAAATGCTCTTTCAAAACATGAGGTAATGTACTGATCTCTTTGCTTCATAATAGCATTATACTATTAAAATGCATAGATCTTAATTACTGTTTGTCTTGTAAATGGTATTCAGTGCATTAGTACTCCAGGTAGAAATGGTTACTGACATCTCTCTTACTGGAGAATTTTTAGCCTGCCAGGCTGAGGCCTTCCGCAGATAAAAAAATCTTGATGATGCAGAGAATTCAGTAAAATTGATTATAAATATAAAACTGATACGAGAGCAACAAGAAATCAGAAATTGAAAAGATAAAAAAATTCTTCAGCATGTTTTATGGATTGGGCAAAGACATTTGCACAACCATGTATATGATTTGCAATTCTGGTCCCTTTGTTATTGTTTTCCGTGGTGTAACTTAGTATGTGACCAAGAAGGAAAGGTTTACTTTAGTGGACTTGGTTTCATAAGGTACTATTTGCTCTTAATGAAGGAGTTAGTGCAGAACCAGGATAAAATGTGTAACATTTTGCGGCCTCATAAGAACTGAGCAGAAAGCTGTAAGAAAGAGGGTAAATTAAGGTTTGCATCTAATAAATCTTCTCTAAGTTAATCATAGGCATTAATTAATAGATGGCAAAGTATGTAATTTCTCACTAATGAATAAGAAAAATGCCTTGTACTATCATGCACTCAGGATAATAAGGAAGACAGTGATGTTAACAGAAGGCTTTTTCCTCTGCAGTGAATTTGGGAAATCCTCTCCCTATTTTGCCAGTCTCTCTAGCAGTGCTGTGACTGTGGCTGGCAGAAGGAAAAGCAAACACTGCCGAGCCAGCCATTCGCAGCTGTATCTGTGTCTCAGCTGTGCCCATCCATCTGCAGTCCTTGCCATCTGCCAATTGCTGTAGTTGGGGAGCATCTGGAATGTGAGCCATTTTAAAGAGAATCTGCTGCATGGCAAAGAAATAATTTCCTCCTTTTTCTTTTCCATCTTCCTTGCTTCTCTTTCCTTTCTTACGACTTGTGTGCGTGGCAGGAGATGTACACCAGTAATGTCCTGAGCAACAGAATGTTCCCTCCAGTATCCTACAGGAAAAGGAGACTAATCAGAGTATCTGTGATGAGGACAGAACAATGAGATGTTCCTGTCTTGCACATTTTAATCTATGGGTAGATTCCTTGTAGGAGTTCTGAGTTATATTAAGTTCTACAGTGAAGGATAGGTCCATTTGTGTGCACTTCCTTATATTTCTAAAAAATTATCAGATAATAAAACATCTCTATAGATTTTGCTCCTAGGGCCTTAGTTTTAACAAATCTGGCTCTTCTGTTTTATTTTCAATTAAAAAATATAGACACGGACAAGTGTCTTGTGCTCTGATCATCTTAGAGTTGTGTGTATGATAATGCAGAAGGACTTAGTATAAATAAAAAGAATGCTCATGGCTTCATGAATTTGTGGAAAAAAAACCCAAAAGAGTCATGCATAAAGGATAAACTGAAGTAGAACAGGAAATCTGAGACCTCTTTGCAAAGAATGATAAGCCAGCTTACTTTTCTTTCTTATGTTTCTATTGTTTGTATCCATCCTGAAATGTTGAAGCTATGTTTTTCGTGGTATGTTTAGTGCAGTTACTTTGGAGCTTTTTAATTTTTTAATGAATTGAGAAGAAATTGAAAGGCGGACTCCTGGCTTGGGGTGGATTTTACCTTGTGCAAGACATGTTTTACTCTTTTAATACCAAAAGCCTTGGATAACAAAATTATTCACGCCTATGGAAAATCTGAAGTGTTTTTTTTCCATTTGATTGTTTTTTACCCTCAAAATAACCCCTTTCTAAAACTACTGTCCTGCAAAAACTAAGAAGTAAAAAAATCTCTTCTCCATTCCTCCAATGCTAATCCCTTATTGGAATCGAAGCTAGGACTTAACAGTGAAACAGGCAAGTGAGCTGTTTAGATTTGTGCAAGCAACAGGAAACAAATGCATGAAAATGGCTGCTTACTTCTTTGCATCCAGATCTTACCCAGGCTCTGTTTGAGGCAATGCCAGAGTGTCACTTTCACAAGGCATCTACATCAGCAGCTTTAAGCAGGAGAAAGGGTTTTGTCAGAATAAAAGAAAAATATTGGGAACATCTATCAACTTTATTTTCTGCCTCTGTGGGTTTCCCTCAGTTGGAATCCTTGCTATTTTCTTTTTTTAAAGAAAGCTCCCGTAAAATTCTTCTTTCTTGTGCACTAGTGTCTTATTTACTGTTGCTTCTGAGCAGGAGGTTGTCATTCCTACTTTTTTCTTTTTTGGTTTGGTTGTTTTTTTGTTTTTTTTTT
>VZTR01016503.1:86108-117068 GCA_013400775.1 Chaetops frenatus | reverse complement strand
TTGCAGAGGCTTTGCCTCTCACTGCAACTGGGAGCAACATCCTCAGGGATCATTCTGCCTTCACCCCTTCAATTCCTACATGGGTAGTTCCAGAATTATTTCCTAGACATGCTCTGGCATTGGGATACAATCCCAAGAAATGAGAATACGATCATTTGCAGTGGAGGCAACTGATTCTCCTGTGGAGCTCATGTCCTTCCATGCCTGGCCTCCTTTGTCCACTTCCCTGCCTTCCTGTGATCCCCAATTTAACTCTCTGTGCCCCAAGGTGAGGCCATGTCAAGGCCCCAGCACCATTCTCATGAACTGCACTTCTCACGTGTGTCTCTTATTCCTTCACACCCACAGCCCCAGTGGCCCCCTCAACACCTCCACCAGGTAATGCTCTTCTGTGGCTCTTCTTACCTTGCTCATTTGTGGTCTTTCTATCTCCCTGTTGCACTTTTTTTTTTTTCATTTGTCTTTTGTCTCTATGACAATATCACTGCAAGCATGAGTGATCTTTTTTAAACAGAATATAAAATGGATTTTCACCTTTAAATGTCGCATCTTGTAGGATTTATGTTCAGAGCTTATGCTCACCTTGCTACAAAGACTCTTCTAGGATTATCTCTGTGTTGAACAAGAATTATGTCATTCATGCTGTCAGGAACACTATAGCTTTATGCAGCTATGTTTATACTTAAGACTTTTCTCAGCAGCCTGAAGTCCTTATTTCAGTCTGAAACCAGAAAATTACAGAGTTTTCTAGAAAACCTACAACTTATTTACCCTCCAAAGACCTTAGGGGAATAAAGAGAAGCAGCAGAGTAGCTGATGAGAGGCTGTCTGTTGAGGAAGTTACTTCCATTTCAACTGTTATGACACCTCCCATAATCAACCTCGGCTGTAAAAGGGTGCAGAAATCATCCAGGTGTTACCAGCCCAGCCTGAAGAGGGTAGTCTGATACCATGAATGGAAATCCACCACTGAGGGAATGCCAAATCCATCATGAAGGCAAACCTAAAGTGAAAACAAATATTAGTTTTGATTCAGCTCCTACAGACTGTCACCTGCACTCGGCAGGGGACTTGCTGTTGGACAGCTGTGGATGAGGCACATACAGCTCAAGCACACTTTTGCAGAGGTTACTGTTAGTAAATTCTTTCCAATTTCTTTCTGCAGCACCTTATTTTTGTGGTGGGTCAGTCTCAGATTCCTCTGGGGTCCTGCAGAGTCCCAACTATCCTGGAAGTTATCCAAACAACGTCGACTGCGTGTGGGAAATACAAGTAGAGAACAATTTCCGTGTAACGCTCACATTTAGAGATATTGCGTAAGTAAAACATTGATTCCCTGGGGAAATATCAAAGTCAAAACTTACCTGAGAAGTTACTGAGAAGTTTCAAACTTCTATCTGAAACAGGCAACCTTCCCAATTTTAAAAATACTTCCAATAACCTCCACAGTTGGAAGACCAGATCAGAATCTGGATCGCTGTTGTACTTTTTGCTCACCATTTTCTACTAAAGCTGCATGAAAGCCAAATTAAATCTGTGCTGAGAAAACTTTAAATGCTGAAATACTTAATCCCATGTCAGGCAGTGAAATCAGAGTTTCTGAAATGGATTTGACAAGGTGCTGATATTTGTCCACCAGGATGCAAAGCGCCACGTGCCAGCATGACTACATTGAAGTTTATGATGGACCACTGCACTCTTCCCCTCTCCTTGGGAGGTTCTGTTCTGGTTCCTTTCCCACATACGTGTCCTCTTCAAACATGATGAGTGTTCACTTCCACAGTGATTCCAGAAACTCCTTCAGAGGTTTTCAGGCTCACTACTCCTCCATTCCAGCAGGTCACAACACCAGTAAGTTCCTGGCCAGTGTTTCTCAACAGACAAGCCTATTCATTGCTTCAGTTTGCAAAATAAATACTTGTGTAAATTTAAAGATATTTGTGGAAATTGAATGATGTGCGTGAAATACAATGGTTTGGGGTGGGAACTGCCTGACTTCTAAATCAAGGGAAAAACCACTCTTAATCATAACCAAATTCCTAAATCACAAATGTATGGTACCTTCCTCTCCTACCAGCCATTCAGTGCTTGCCAGACTACATGCACGTAGTGGTCAGCAGGGATTACCTGCAGTCTCAGGGCTACTCAGCTCAGAGGGTCACCCTGGAGGACAACCGCTGCCGACCGACGGTCACCTCACAGGAGGTTGTATTCAACATCCCCTACGACGGCTGTGGGACAGTACAAGAGGTACACACCCCCTGTTTGGGGCACTCCGCTGCCCATCTAAGCCCAGCAAAACTTAGAACTCACGCGGAATGTGACAAAAGCGCAATTCCTGATTTTTAAACCACATTGTTAAACAGGAGAGCAACGATACAATCAACTACTCCAACACCATCAGGGTTGCATCTTCCGGCTACATCATCAAGAGGAAGAAGAACATCAACCTGCACGTCAGCTGCAAAATGCTGAGGAAGAGCTGGCAGCAGGTGATGTACGCTGCTGAGGACACTGTGGATGTGAACGAGTACCAGTTTGGAAGATACAAGATGAACATCACCTTCTACGACTCCCCAGCGTTCCTGCGGCAAGTGCGCAGCTCTCCCTACTACATCGACCTCAACCAAAACCTCTACCTCCAAGCTTGTCTTCACAGCTCAGACCCACACCTGAAGGTGGCTGTGGACACCTGTGTGGCGTCGCCTGACCCTCGTGATTTTAACACTCTGGCCTATTACTTAGTCAGGAACGGGTAAGAGCTTTTTTCAAGTGGTTAGAAGCACGCCTGTCACCCACATCTGTTTCAAATAATACAGCCGATCTGAATGGGGTCAGAACTCACTGTCAACAGACTGAGAAAAGGGGTCTTTGATTTTTTAATTTTACATTTTATTTTTATGATCCTGGAAATAAGAAATTATATTTAGACCTTACGGCCATTTCATTTCACTTACTTCATCTTTGTCCCGTGACCAAAATTCAAAGTAGTGGGAGAAAAGTAGATGAGACAGTGAAAACTGGCAGTAGGAATTGTCATTCTAGGAGTTAAATATTTTCGTAAAACCGAGTCAAGCATTTGACTAATTTTTTATGCCTTGTATAACACTGACATTATTAAGATTCTGTTCTTTCCTCTTCACCACTTAAAGTGTCCTTCTCTTGGAAAAAAAAAGAGTTGGCAATACTCCAGCTGCTTCATAGAACTTTAAAAAGCCTATATTTTTTAAGACTTTAAAAAGCCTATATTTACACTATGAAAGTTACATTTTTATTCCACTGCATTCTTAGCACCTGACTATGATATAATTCAGTTTCAGTCTGAATTTTGCAGGAATTCATAATAATAAATAGAATATTTTGAATTTTAATCTTGCAGGAATATGCATGTCTGCATCCATGAAGAATAACTCCCGCTTTTTTTGCCCCTTTCCAGGTGTCCTAGAGATGCTTCCTATGCCACCTACTTCTCCCCTTCCAGCCACTTTGCTCGGTTCAAATTCAATGCCTTTGAGTTCATGAGCCAGCACCCGTCAGTGTACCTGAAGTGCCAGATGTTGGTCTGCAGGCTCGGGGACTACTCCTCCCACTGCTACCGGGGCTGCAGCACCAGGGCCAAGAGAGACACCAGCTCTGCTGAGGAAAAGGTGGACGTGGTGGTTGGACCCCTCCGGCTCCGAGAAGGGGGTGCTCCCGCTGGGACCACAGAGAAAGCTGAATAAATTCATCTTGTATTCGCTCTAAGATGATCAACGGGCTTTGAGAAAAGCCACAGCTCTGACACCTCTCACTGAGATCTGCTTTTGCCCACTTTGCCATAAAAATGAAGGGGACAACACCTTGCAAGCCTCTGCTTTCATCTGCGTTTTTAAAAAGTGTAACTTGCCTGGCTGTCCCAAAGGGGAGCTGCCTGTAATCCATTTTAGTGCTATAACTCCTGGAATTTTGCTAATTAGCTCCAGTCTGATTGTGAATTTAATGGCACTTGGGGATATGATTTAGTGGTGGACTTATCTGTGCTAGTTTAGGTAAGACTTGACAACCTTAAAGCTCTTTCCTAGCCTAAATGATCCCATGATTCCATGACAGCCAGCTGGGAGCAAATCCCCAGCTTTCTTGAGATGTAACATTTCATTCCCTCAGTTGTTTTCTGCTTGTGAAGTTTACTTGGTTGGGTTGTCATCCCTGCTAATATGGAGCCTAAGTCCAAATAGTTGAAAGCAATGAATCTGTGAGTTTGCTTATTTCTGACTTTGATCTGGGAGCCATCCCTTTAATGCTGGAGCTCTTTGTGCCTTGATCTTCAATGTGCTGAGATCAAACCCCAATAACTTTCACTCATAGGGCTGGGCTCTTCCAGCAACTGGAATTGTGGCTATACAATATTCTAATTATTTTGAGTGTTGCTTTTAGTGTTACATTTCTCATTGAAAAAATAATGGGTCTGTGCTTATTTATAGAATGCAGATTTCCAAGTTAAAAGTAATCTGTTCTGTGAGCAGTGTAATTTATAATCAAAAGAAGGAAAGTTTACAAAGCAATAAATCTATTTTGTCTCTCAAATTAATGTCTCTGTGCTTAAAATACAAATGTTTTACTGTGTTGAAGAGCGTTGTCTGTTTGATTAAAAACTCCAAATCATGGTTTGAGCCCCTGCTTCTGAAACGCTACACAGGGAGCTTCTAAATATCTTAATAAAAAATTTATCTTAATATACATATTTAAATATCTCCCCACTGCTGCTGACAATTCCCTCACAGCTATGGTTGGTGCTGTCACCATCCTGGCAGTTGTTTTTTCTGTGTTTGATGGTTTTCCTGCAAGTCTGGCACTGAAGAAGCTGCTTTCACCTGGGATAGTGTCAGAGCAAAGGTCAGCATCCCTCACTGCATGAATACAGGGCAAACCTTAGATATTCTGAGCCACCAGAATGCTTCACTGGTGACAGTCCCACATGTGCCATTTGTGGGAAGCTGTGATATCTTTATCTACTGTAAATTCTGCTACAATGCCTTAGAATAGCTTTGTAATCCTAACACCTCATAAAGGATTAAGAAACAATTTGAACTTTCATGCCAGAAGTTGTTTGGCACAATCATTTTATCATTTTCCTCCTCTTTAATTCTCCTCTCACATAATTCTAAAACTATTTCTCTAATGCCTCAAAATTTCATGAACTGGAGTGAAAATGTGAATGAGGCATCAATAAATATTTCAAGGTTTATTGAAAGGAAGGGAGATTTAATTTAGTGAGAATGGATCATCTGTGGAAAGGAAATGTAAAAATTGATCTTACCACAGCAACTGGAATTGTGGCTATACAATATTCTAATAATTTTGAATATTGACTGATACATTTTCCATTAAGTTTTAACTTCTCTAGATTGAATAAATTCAAATTCAAAATATACTCAGCTGTTAAAGATGTTTTGTTTGCAATCTTTAAGGCTGAAACACAAAATCTTTTCTAAAGGCTTGGTTTATCAGATGGAAGCCTTCCTAGTGATATACATCCTAAACCAGGCAAAATCACAAATCTCATCCAAGAGATTGAATCTCAGCCAGGAGACTTTTCAGCTCTCACCCAAACTGCAGCCAAGAGGTGAAAAACATTTCATATCTGCTTTCCAGAAGGAAGAATTTTGTTCAATTTTTATTACATTTGGTTGCTGATCACAAAACTATTTAATTTTTTTCCCCTCCACAGTTGTATGCTTTGTGGTTGTGAGGAGTTTGGCTTCCCAGGACTTACCCAGCCTTTCAGGATGTCTTGTGCACATTCATAAATCAGACCGAAATATGCTGGAAATGCAAACAGCCAAATCCCCCATAAACATTTATCACTGGTGCATGAAAACATGAAAAGCAAGACCTGAGATTCTTTGCCTTTCATGTCCTGGTTAAAAAATACAAAGAATTAAGGCCAAAATGTAAGTTTAAATTGTTTATTTGGCCTTTTGTTTTGGTTTTTTGTTTGGTTTGTAGGGGATCAGTGCTATGCCAGTCTCACAGTGAAGGCTGGTGCCTGCAAACACAAGGGTGTCAAGGATCAGGGGCACATGAAGGACACTTCCTTTGCTCTTTTAAATTAATTTTCTGGGGGCTGCTCGTTGTTGTCACCTCCTTGCCCTCAGACAAGACACACCAACCATCACTTGGCAGCTTTTTCCTTTGAATAAGTGTCTTCCTTTGGTATCAGGTTATTTCATTTCCCCCTGGTGTGTCTGTCATGACTCAACCTTGTAGCCTGTTCTTGTTGACCCAGCAGTATGCACTCAACTGACCATCCCAGCACCAATAATAAATATTTCGTTTGCAGCACCAGGAGGAAATCCCTTAAAAGTGTCAAACCCATGACTGAATTACACCACTGCCCTGGTTCTGGTTGGGACAGGTGATTTTCTTCCTAGCAGCTGGTCCAGTGCCCTGTTTGGATTTAGGATGAGAGTAATGTTGAGAACACAGTAATGTTTTGGTTGTTGTTGAGCAACTCTCACAATCAGTCAAGGATTTGTCAGCTCCTCGTGCTGCTGTGCCAGTGAGGAGGTTAGGGGGCTCAAGACATTTTATTTTATTTTATTTTATTTTATTTTATTTTATTTTATTTTATTTTATTTTATTTTATTTTATTTTATTTTAGGTTTTATTTATTTATTTTATTTTATTTTATTTTTTCCCAATTCTCTACCCCCATCCTACTGGGAGGGAGGAGCAAACAAACAGCTGAAAGTGCTCAGAACTCTGACAAAACTGCACATTCCTGAGAAACTCTCCCGAAAGTTTCTTTAATGTGAAAAGAAGGGATCCAAAGCAATTTGATTTTAAAAATATATATATTTAGTTAATAATTGCAAGAGGTCTGTGAGTTCCTGACTTTCTGCTGTTCCCAGGCTTACCAAGCCACCTATTTGTGTAGGATTGGGGTTGAAGCAAAGCTCAGAAATAAAGCCCTTGTCTGCTTGTTTGTGTGCTGGATTTCCTGTTTATCTTCCTATTCTAATTTNCCAATAATAAATATTTCGTTTGCAGCACCAGGAGGAAATCCCTTAAAAGTGTCAAACCCATGACTGAATTACACCACTGCCCTGGTTCTGGTTGGGACAGGTGATTTTCTTCCTAGCAGCTGGTCCAGTGCCCTGTTTGGATTTAGGATGAGAGTAATGTTGAGAACACAGTAATGTTTTGGTTGTTGTTGAGCAACTCTCACAATCAGTCAAGGATTTGTCAGCTCCTCGTGCTGCTGTGCCAGTGAGGAGGTTAGGGGGCTCAAGACATTTTATTTTATTTTATTTTATNTCCTGTTTATCTTCCTATTCTAATTTTGGAGTATGAAGTAGATAATTCAGCTCTGTAGTCCTCCTTCCCAGGAACCCACCACAAAAATATTTATAACTGGGTATAAATAAACATTGTTTTGTTTCTGCATCTCATAGCCAGCAAGTAGATTCATTTTCCAGTTGATAATAAAAAAACCTCATGTAGATTAAGATTTCAAAAAGCTAATTAGGGTTTGCAGGATATGGGTATGAAACACCATTTTTCTTGTTTTCATTTCTTTCTCCCCACGCTTTGCCATGGAATCCCACAGATATCCATTGACATGAAGCTGAATTCAGCAGCTAAGCACAACCTTCTGCTCCCAGTTCTGGCTTGGGGGTCTTTTAATGCACTGCTTGCACCATATTCCAATTAAATAACTACAGGAATATACTCTGGAGATCATTTCACTCAACTGATAATTTTATTTTCGTACTTAATTCCATCAGACTCACCAAGTCACAACCAAGCTTTTTTTAACAGGATTGAACTAGAATCTTCCCATTGTATTTTTAATTTTTTTGGCTGTTTTTATCTAGGTGGGAAAAAAACTAAGGAGACACTAAAATTCTCATAGCAGCTTGTGAACATTAGGAGATCTTCTCTCTCAGACTCATGACACAGTAAGTCTATTTTAATGAAACCTCTCCTGGCTGAGGAGACTCATCAGTGACCCAGCTGTGCCACTGGAGTTAGAGCTGTTTTCATTTCCTAGAATAACACTTGGAGCACCTCTTTTGCCCTGAATCACCTGGTACACATCCAACCAAATTTTTCCTTTTTTTTTTTTTTTTTTCAGAAATAAGTGGATTAGTCACAGGGTGCAATATAGAAATTAATTGTGCTGCTGCTGTTCTCAGGAGCCTGCCAAGCCTGAATGACTGCTGGTTTTTTCCCCTGTATTTTTCTCTGTTTCCAGGAACCATCGTTGCAGAGAGGTGGACTCTCTGTGACGGGCTAGTGCTGTTGAGATGTTTCTGAAGCATTTGCCATGAGTTACCATCTTCTATTGCTAGGCCTGGACTCAGGCAGGCCTTTGTTGCACGGGGTGTGACGGAAAATCGAGTTATCCTCATGTGAGGGCTCTGTGCCTCCATGCAAAGCAGTGTCTTTCCCAACCTCAACCATTCCATGATTCTATTTGCCAAAGCCAGGCCTGCTGTCCCGAATGCTGGATCTTTCTGTCCCCAGTTGAGGCTCAGAGAGCCAAAGGTGTGGCCCCAGCTGCAGAGGGGCGGCCAGGCCCTGCCGCTTCACTTTCCCTCCGAGGTGGCGGGCAGCGTTGGTTTGAGAGCAGCTCTCTGAGCACGCAGAGCAAGCACTGGATCCGAGCCTTGGCAGAGGGAGACAAGCTCCCTTTGTCTCAGGAGTTCTCTGGATCTCGCTGAGGAATGCATTGTTGGGGGAGACAAGAGGGCTGATCCCTGCCAGGACTCACCCGGGCGTTCACGTGAGGTGCTGCCCGAAGGCAGAGAGCTCTGACAGCTGGGGTGACAAAAATCAGGCTGGAAATTAACTGTTTGAAATACAGGTTCGAATATGGACAGCCTGGAGGGGTTCCTGGCATTGCATTTTGGGAAAAAAATAGCATTTTGTTTACTGCAGATAAGGCAGTCCATTGCCCAGGTAATGTTTTCTCCCTGCTTCCTCTTGGGCCGGTGGCTGCCGTGGGATATCCAAGGGAAGAGATTAACCACTGGTCCCACAAAAGAGAAAGGGCTTCAAACAATAATTAAGGTACTCAAAAAGTGGAGCTATTAGAAAGGAACTCCTGCAAAAAAAAAAAAATTTACTAGAATGATTTTAGAAGTTAAAAGTATCTCCATTCTTTGATATTATATTGGCCATCTCTGCTCTTCCAGCTTCTTGCCTTCCAGCACCAAACCAAATCAAATCAAATCCCTTGATTTTATTTTGATTTACCTTGGATTTCCTTTTTAGTGACTACATTGTCTCAGTTACACAAACTTTTTTTACTAAAGCTGTAAAAATTCATATTTTGTCCTATAGTTCTAAGCAAATTTAAAAACTGGCCTGACTTCTGGTTTAGAACTGTGTAATAGTCCTGAAACAAGGTGCATTAATCTGCTCCTTGCTGTTTCAATAGTATCTTCAGCACCCTGTGCAATAACCCATTTCCTTGCTAGATGTGGTTGTTACTGCAGTGACTGAAAACTCCACCTAGAATTAACTAATTTTTTCATTCACAGCTGGCACAGGATCTGAAGGAAGAGGCAAACTTCTTACATTTGTGTAATTGCATTTAATATCATGCTCTGAAATTTCAGAACTGAAATTGTACAGAGCAAAGCACTGGAGGTATTCAGTGCTCTTACAGACACAATCCAGAACAACCTGCTTCAAGCAGCATAAACCAGCTAAATAAACCAACTAACTACCAAAAATCTCTGATTCTTTCTTCCCATGAAGTGTCCACATTCAGGGAAATTCTCTTTTGCCTTTCAAATAAATGTCAGCGAGGTCTGGTGAATGGGTGGAACCAGTGCTAAGGACAGGCTAAAAAAAAATTTTACAAAAGAGCCTGGGGGAGAACATTTGTGATGATTTCTGGCATAAAAGTGATACAGAAGTTGTCTGCAACCAGCAAGTTTGTGGGCATGCTGCATCACCTTCAGGAGATGTCACCTTAACTCACAGCCCAAGAAAAATTGTCATGCATGATGTGGAGTGCAGGGGGAAGGAAAAATATCAGTGGGAGTGTTCTCACAAGGGGTGGTGTGGAGAGAAGTGTGGCAGTCACTGTCATGCCAGTACCATTTGCTTGGGTAGAAGGTAATACCTCTGCTTGATCAAGAGGAGCTGCAGTGAATTTTTAATTTCGTCATATTGAAAAGTGCTCCCCTGAACTATAAAACACATTTCTCAACTGCATTATGCCTCTCTTAATACCCACATTGTCACCAAATCTCTGTCCTACACAGTGTTTCCCTATCTTTTTAAATTTTTAATCCATATTTGATATGGCAAACTTCCATCCAACTGAGATTTAAAATCTTTTAGAGCATTTTAAGCAGTGTCACTCAGAGCCCATCCTGTTATATCACTCTCACACTTTTTCAGTCACCTGTAACCTCTCTTAACCAATTCTGTTTGCTCACTACCAAGGCTTGGGAGGAGCTACAGAATCAATGCTGAGGCACATTCTGCCCTTACAGAACCAACAAACTTTCACACAGGAGACTTTTCTTGAACTTAAGGTCCTAATCCCACATATTTCACCTTGACAAAGCTTTTATTGAACACCTGGGGATCCTTTATTTGAGTGAGATAACCAGGATAAATCAAATGCAAAGGTTTAGAGTCATGACTCTCTTGCAGCTTAAGGCAGAAAGCAAGAAAAAGGAAGGAGAGCTGTGTCAGATCCCTCTGAAGGATGTGCCAGGATCTTCTGGCACTTCTAGGTCCTCACCCAAATTTAACCTTGACAACTTTTTAAAATCTCTGTTAGATGGCAAAAAAAGTTGCAAACTCTTCTCCTGTTCTCCACTGATTTTTTGGGTTGTTAGCAATGAAAGTCAGCTCATAATCAATTATCCTGTGTTGGACAGATCGTGATAGAAAAGAGGTTTTACAAAAAGAGGGAAGGGTTATCATAGAATCATAGAATGTCTCGATTTGGAAACAATCCATGATGACTGAGTCCCTGCTCCTCACAGGAGTACCTACAATTAAACCACCTGACCAATAATGTTGTCCAGGCACTTCTTGACCTCTGGCAGGTTTGGTGCTGTGACCAGAGGAGCTGCCCCAATGCCCAGCCACCCCCTGAGTGAAGAACCTGTTCTAAAAATACAGTTAATTTTATAAAAACTCTAATGCTAAAATGTGTATTTTGTCTATTTCCTCCTCTGCCAGCTTCTGTGGGAATTGAAATAGCTTGCATTTTCCATTTCATATCTATTCAACCATTTCTATCCTGAAAAAATATTCTCTACCATAAAAAAAACTTCCTTTTTAAATTATTCCAGGTTTGCACCTTACTTAGTTCCTTCAGCAGCTTTTGCATAAGGAAAAACTTTTAAAATGGTGTATTTTGACCACAATGAAAGCAGTAAATCTGATTTACATGAGTTTTCATAAAGTTAACCATATATTTTTAATATTTAAGGAGATTTAATATATGAAACTTAAATATAAATCTGGTTTGCCACCATACTGAAAGGATGTGACCTCTTGTGTGTGAAAAACCTCTTCATTGGATCACATTTTCAAAAGTTTCAAGTCTTAAAAAAAGGAAAGATGTTGCATAAAACAGCATTTTTATCAGTTATATATAGTTCCCTCCCACACAAAAAACCCCTAGGAGACTTTTTTCACTTCCTAATGAAACCCCAAGGGCCTTAAGAGATATTAAAATGCAGAGAAAAGAAAATTCAGCTGTAAGAAAGTCACGGTGACATTGTGTTACTTTGGCTTGATTAACCTCATGTCCTGGTCACCCTCAACTTGAACCTTGATTTTCCTCTATTAATTTAAATATTTCATTGTAAATATATCAATAAATTGCCACTAACATTTGTCTAACCCAAGTAATTTATTTCATTACTACTAATTTCATAACCACTACTCAGCTGGGAATAAATCATTTTTGCTTTGGCAACCTACACAGTTTTATCTTCTTTTCTGCACCGGGAGTGAGTTACACTGCACATGTCACATGTCTCACTGCATTGATTTTACCACCAAAATTTAAATTAAATTTAAAAGCTGCATTAGTGACACCTCAGCCCCTGGCACCCCAAGGCCACTCCTGTGTTTGTGATGACAAATGTCCAGAGGGTGCTGGAGGATGTCCCCAGTGCTGGTGGCAGCCTGTGTGACCCTGCCCATGGTACTGCTGGGGTCAGGGGGATTTGCTGGGAGCTGAGAAAAGCTCTCCACTAAGACCATTGTCCACATGAAAGTGGAAAGCAGGAAAAGCTGCAGGAATGCAGCACATGCCAAGACAAGCAAGGTGTGTTGACACAAAGCCTTAGCTGGGTGAGAGCTGAAGTGACCTCTCCTGCCACGTGTGGGGCCAAGGGCACTGACACCCCTCAACTCTGGCACTGCTTTCACCTCTGACAAAGATTTGCCCTCACTGGGCCTTCCAGGGTCTGGATGTGACATCCTCTTCCCAAGGGAATTCTGCTCTGGGACTGGGAAGCTGGACCCAGCACTCAATACTCAGTTTTGTCCAAAGAAAGCAGCTTCGTATATAAAGTTTTCACTTTAGAATAAATCCGCCATAAATACAGGCAATCTCTTTGCAGGTCATGTTATTGAGGATGTGATTTACTTCAGCTGGGATTTGCCTTTTCTCTAATCATTCCTCAAAAACACCTTTCACTTCAGAACTTATTGGATTTTAGTGGAAAGGCTGGCAGAGAGGAAACATGGCCTGTTCCAGCATTACTGTGGCCAGCAGGACCAGGGCAGTGACCACCCCCTGTGCTGGCACTGCTGGGGGCTCCTCAAATCCTGGGATTTGCTTTGGATCCCTCAGGATAACAAAGACATCGAGGGGCTGGAGTGTGTCCAGGGAAGGGAACAGAGCTGGGGAAGGGTCTGGAGCAGAATTGAGTTTGGCACAGGGAACTCCTTCACTCTGGCAAGACACTGGATATTGCCTGCCCCAGATTGTTGGGAATGCAATGGGTTCGGCAAAAAAACAGGATTTGCTGCACAGGAAAATTTTTCAGGAGTGCATTATGATGTTGATAGAAATAACAAATACATATAACTATACCATGGGAAAAAAGTTGTGAGTCCACAGACATTGGTGATATTTCTTTTTCCCCACAGAGAATGAGAAATACAAATAAACACTTGCATGGGAAACACAAGCACAGGAGAAAGGCAGCCAGCCCCAGTTTATCCCTCCAAAAACACTTCGGTGAAATTCTTTACAAACATGCCTACGTCCATTTTCACCTCTGCCCACTTTCAAAGGGGTTTGCTCAGGCCGAGGGTCTGTAGGGGCACCAGAGCAGCTCCGTGGTGTCGGAGCATCTTCCCCCAGCCCCGGGCGCTCTTCCCAAGGACGGGGCCTCGCTGCCCTCCAGCGGCAGCAGCGTCCGGCTCAGCCCCGCACCTTCCCTCTGCTTCCAGCCCCTTTAGGCTCGGATACCCACAGGAATTAGAGCGCTAAATAACGCTGTTTCCAGGGACGGGCGGATCTGCCGGCGCAGCAAAACTTGGTTCTGTGAAGGAAGGTGAACGCCCAACCTCCAGCCCAAAGCTGTTTCTCTACACACCCGGTTGGTTTCCTAGGAGCAGATTTTGGTAGATTTCTTGGAGAAGATGTTCTGGGAAACAGCTTTGCTCTTCCAAAACCACAAAGGTCAGCTCTGCTGTCACCACTGCTGGTTCCTGGCACATGGGAACTTCCTTGGGACCTGTTTCGGTTTTTTTTTTCAGGAGGAATGCTGAAAGAGCAAATCTTGATGCTTCTTAATACTAAAGATTTTTGCATTCAGCCATGTTCCTTCCCTGTCACCTTCTACTCCTATATCAGGGCTCCAAATAGAGCTGTACCCTGCCATGAAAATAAGAAAAGCATTCATGAAAAGAAAGAATTAATGTTAATTTTTAATTCAGATAAGAAAATTCAGCTTTGTTTTTTTTACTCTCTGTAGCTGAGTCCCTTTTCCCTGACAGTCCAGAGTGAGGCAGAGCTGGAGGCATCCTTTAGGATCCAGAGGCCATGGTGGTGTTGACACCATCCCCTCATGCCAGGGAGAAGGCTGAGGGAATCCTGCTGGATCCATGGCTTTGACAGAAGCCAATCTTACCCAGTTAGGGATGGCCTTTTCTAGGTGGGATTCCCTTTTATGAGGCAAATCACTTAATCTTAAAAAACCCATAAAAACAGGTGGCAAAGTATACCCAGCATGACCTGTGGTATATTTCCTCTCCAAGATGACTTTATTTCTCTTTGTCCTTTATTAATTTATATTTACGCTGCCAATGCAATATCTTTTGCCTCTCCTCTCATCCTTTGACCATATAACACACAAAGTAGCATAAAAACCTGGTTCTAGTTCCTACTCCTCACCTGAAACACATGTCCTCAGCACCTTGTGGCCCTACCTTGCTCCATGTCCTTGATTATTCTGGTTCAGCAATTGTCCAGCCATGCCTTGGCCAATATTTCTTGCAGCTCTTTTATTGCTCTGGGGGCTGCAAGTGAGACAGAGAGAACTGCAGATCTGAAATGTGATGGAGGGATCTTCTCCCAGGTTAAAGAGGAGCCAGGAAAATAAGAAAACCTGCTTCTCACAGGAGTAATTTTAGTGGACAGAGAGAATTTGAGGCTTGCCTGATGTTATTAGGATGCTAGCCTTTTGGCACAATCCTCACATCAATTTAATCTGGTTTAGTATGGTTGTAAATTGGAAACTGTCTTAATGTGTGGCATGAGAATCCTTACCAAACAGCCTAATCTGCAAAAGTAAATCCCTGCTTCCTGGAACAGCCACACCATCAGCACAGGGGCCACACAGGTGCCCTGGGAGTGCTTGGGGAGATCTCAGTGGCCAGTCTGGAACAGCTCCCTGAGCTGGATCTCCTCACCCGGATGTCTGGATGTCCCCTGTGAAAGGAAAATCCTCACTAAATCACTTCCTTGGCATCGATCTGGAAGTTCAGGGAGGGGGGGGGTCAGGTTGCACAGCACCAGCCTTTGATGCAGCCCAGAACCCATTTGGTATAAATTCTGCAGCTGTGCTGGGCTAGAGCAGCCCACCCCCAAGGACCATGGACCTGCACGTGCGTCTCACCTGGCTGCTTCTGCTGAGCACCTCTCTCCTCTCTGAACCAGGTACTGCCTCCAAAACATTTTCATGCCTGCAGGGAAATGTTACAGACAGAATTATTTACTATTTATTACAGGCTGGCTTGCTGGAAAGTGGTGGCAAAGATCCTCCTCGAATATTGTTGATGAGTGTTGTACCATAGAACTGATGGTTTAATTTGTCTTCTACTTCAAAGATTCAGTCCAAATCCATAGGTTGTATTTCAAAATATATGTATTTCAAAATATATGCATTTCAAAATACATAATGCAATACACATAACATATGTGATATTATATTAAGATACTGTATTTCAAAACATAACCTATGAAGGTTATGGACTGAAGGAGGCTGAAGAATATTCCTTTGTTTCTCTACTGTGAGGGAAGTAGTTTGTGCAAGTTGTTTTCTAAGTGGTCTTCTTCTAATATTCTAGTTCTAAATAAAATTATTCTATACTGTACATTTTAAAATGTAGAGAAAGAGGTGGAAAGAAACACAGAGAAGTCTGCCAGACCCAAGTGGAAATAAGCTCTGCATGACATGTTCCTTCAAACTTATAATCTTGCTAGTTTGAATGAGATAATTTGTGCTTTATTTATCAGCATAGGCACCATGAAAAAAGTCTTAGAATCCCTTACAAAGAGAGGTTATTTCACAAAGTGTAAATTAAGGGCTGGCTGTATTGAATTATTTACAAGACAAGAGTAGTGATGTATTATTTCAGGGCTAACATGTTTCCTTCTCCACCACAGCAAGCGGAACCTGGTGGAACAAATTTTCAGACTGGCTTAAAGAGAAATTTCAACATAAAGGTAAGAGATGTGTTCCTGAGTGTGATGCAGAGCCCCCTGAGCCAGCTGTGGGTGAGCTGGGCCTCAGGAATTTCAACATGAAGGTAAGAGCTGTGCTCCTGAGTGTGAAGGTGCCCGGCAGATGTGCAGAGCCCCCTGAGCCAGCTGTGGGTGAGCTGTGCCCCCGCAGCACAGCCGGCCACACCCTGCCAGGGCACACCAGGCCCCGCTCTCAGCACAGCCACGGGCATGCACGTTTAGACATCAGAAGCCCAGCTATAAATGAACAACTGGAGATTCACCTGTCGACTCCTGCTTCAGTTCCAGCAGAGCCACAGCTGAGGCTGGAGTCTGGAGGGGACCGGTGCGCCGGCAGGGTGGAGGTTTATCACGACGGAAAATGGGGCACGGTCTGTGATGATTATTTCAATATGAACAGTGCCAACGTTGTGTGCAGACAGCTTAACTGTGGCCAAGCTGTCTCTGTCCTGGGACTGTCTTACTTTGGCACCAGTGGAAAAATTATCCAGCTGGACGATGTGGAGTGCAGAGGAACTGAATCCCACCTTTGGCAGTGCCGGCACGCCGGCTGGGGCAGGCACAACTGTGGACTCAATGAGGATGTTGGTGTCATCTGCTCAGGTAAAAATAATAATAACAGTAATAAAAATCAAATATAATAGTAAGTAAGAACCTCCCTGGACTATCCTGTTCACCATAAATGCAAGAAACATCAGAAGAGAGCTCGGAAATCAGGCCAGAGATGAACTATGGAGGGCGGGGGTGCTTCTTGTGTTTAGATCAGAGTGATCGAGGAGAAAAAGGAGTCTTGGACAAAATAACAAGATTGGGCAGCAAGCCCTGAGTATCAAAATAGTGAAAAGCAGGTAGTTCAGGACTACTTTAGTCAACATCTGATTACAGCCAACCCCCAAGATAAGAAAGGCAAAGAGGAAGGAGAAGATAGAGGCCCATCCAGCTGTGAACCAGCCATGTGCGAGTGGAAACAAAAAGAATACTTGCCATAAATATATAATATAAATAACTGCCCTATAAAGTAAACCTTCGCTTTTTTTGCTGTTCACAGATGCAATGCAGTCCACAGTCGCACCAAGAGGTAAGGCAGAGCCTTTGGGACAGGAATCCATTTGTTCTTTAGAGAGGCCCCAGTGCTCAGAGTCTAATTTTTAACTCAAAAATCATGTGATTACAGCTCCTTGCCAGACAGTATTCTAGAAAGTCACACAGGCTCTGAATTACAAATTATTGCGCCAAATTATTATTTATTCATCCACTGCAACATTATTTCTGCTCTTTGCATTGCTCATACTAACTGTATTTGCCATTTACTTACTAATAATTATTGAAATCATGAGGCAAGCCTTTACAATCCAGGTCTAAGTTTCTGATTAAGTTTTTTTTCTGAAATAATCATAACACCCTGAAAACCTTCAAGTACAGACTCTACTCATGTTTCTTGGGATTTCTAGGTGTTCATTATGCTCTTCATAATACACAGTCACAGAAGAGCAGGTGTTAAAATGCAGTTTTCTATCATATAGGATCATAATTATAGGTTTTATGATGTTATATGTAACTCAGAAATGAAAAGCTGGTTCCCAAAACCATTTCCTCTTGAGGTTTTAACACAGTAGCAACTGTGAGAACTGTCCCAGAGCCCCTGATTGCTGCTGGCACAGGCAAGGTTCAAAAACAAGCTGCAAATGCCATGTGTAGAAATTTTGAGCAACAGATGCAATTTGTTTAAAGCAGACAGGAGGAACACAAGTCTCCCAAGTTCACTTACAATGACTGCTGGAAGAGGTTGTTCTGAGCCACACCACCAAAAGTTAAAGTCCAGGGATCTGACTTTCTTTCCCAGGAAACCCAAGGTGTCAATGATGTCACAAATCCTTGCAATGTCTCTGCAGATTCCTCTCCTGCTCCCACCTCAACCCCAGCACAGACTGAGACATCTCCTGCCCCAGAGACTGCAGCGACCCTCAAGGAAGGTGAGGCACATTTGGGGGCTGGGATTCACTCCCAAAGCACAAGACAAATCTCATGTTTTATTCTCCCCCCCACAATGTCCCCTTTGCATTTTTCCATAGGACTATTGCACCTCCAGGACTGAAACAAGGCAGTCAGGAACAACAAAAGGCTTGACTCCCTTTGTTAATAAATATTAAATTAGGTGAAACTAATTTTTTGTAATAAAAAATAAAAGGCTATGCAATGACTCACTGTCCCACAAAGCCCAAATTTAATTACCTGCATCAAGACTTTCATTCACGTGCTCACCTGTAATTGCTGCCAATCTCTCTCTGCTTTGTATTTCCTCCTCAGTTGTGTCTTCTGCACCCACTACTGTCACAGAGGAGATTACCACATCAGCTCCCAAAATCCCAGCCACAGCTGACAAAGGTAAGAGCAGCCATTTCACATGTGCTTTTTCAAACAAACACTCTGTTAATTTGGGGTTTTCAGCTAAATTAAGATGTGACCATGTAAATCTGTAAATATTCATAGCAGACAACATAGTTGTCCTTAGCTCCTCCTTTGTGAAGGAACAATCCCCTGACAACACCTTCACTTGAAAAATATCAGCCTGTCAGGACATGGCAGGGATACATGGACTTACTGATTAACACCTCTGAGCTGTAGCTATAAAGAATACACTTCCAAATTTGCAAAGAAAAACTGTTCAGGTCGCTGTAATTTTGTGTGTCCAAGATTCATAGAAGCTCTGGCAACATTAAGGACCCCAGCCAGCCATTTGCACTCATTTCCCTCAGCTGGGGATGAGCCTCTCCAGTTATTCAGCAGACTGATAATCATGGGATGGTTTGGGTTGGAAGGGACCCTAAAGATCACCTGGATCCAACCCTCTTCCGTGGGCAGGGATGCCACCCACTAGATCAGGTTTTTTTTTATTAAGCCCGAGACCCAAAGCAAGTCACAAACTCTTCAAATCACTCTTAAGCTTTTAATTGCTGCTTGCAGCCATTAAATTTCTCATCCTTTCAGCCTCCCCCAGCACAGCTGCCTCCCTTCCTTCCACCACCACCACCGAGGAAAGCAGGACATCAGAAACCCCCACTGCACCACAGACAGGTAAAGGGCATTTGCACAACATGCAGCACGTCAGAAAAACGTGGTTAGGAGGGGACTTCAGTGGAGAAGCCAAAATATGCTGCAAAATCAGCATTTCTCATTGCAGCTCATGTCTGCCTGTCAATTTGGCCACTGACCCGCTGCCAGCAGCCAGGGGGGAGCTGTGAGTGCTGTGGGCAGAGCCTGCAGTGAGGGGAGCTGGATGGGGCAGGTTTTGAATCCACACCATGGAATCTGAAGGCATTTAAACTCGCCAAGAGCTGATTGCAGCCTTGCCTGAGTGCTCTTTCCCTCTTGTTTCCACGTTTCTTCCTTTTTCTCAAACAGCCTCCGAAAATACTTCAGAATCAAACTGGTCACCTGCCCCATTTGTAGGAGATGTGACGGCCTCAGCTGCAGAAATCCTTTCCACACTGGCTGAGGGTAAGATACAGACACAATGCCATAAAATCTAATAATAGTGCTTGAGTGTGTTCAAAATAGATTACATTGATAGGATTACAACAAATGAATAAACCCCAAGATCAGTCAACTGCTAGTTCATCATCTCAGTGATGGAAAATTCAGCTTATTAACAAACTATAACCTCACCCGAGTATTTTGAGTCAAACCACCAGATTATAGAGGCTACAATCCAAGTCTCTTTCCCTTCAAAGACATAATCAAAATCACATCAGCAATCATCAGCTCCATTTTCTGTCACTGATTGATGTTTTTCTCCAGTAATGTATTTCCTCAACACTTTCACAGTCCCTTCAAAATCCCCACATTCCTCCTTTGCATCCACTTCAGTGAGTGAAGAGCCTGAGGCAGGAACTACACCAGAATTCCTCAGCACAGCTTACATAGGCAAAGTTTGAGTTGCAAAATCAATTTGGAGCCTCAGTGAGCTAAGGGACATCCAGACTGTATGGGAAAAGTATGCAAAGAAGTTTAATTAAGAGGGCTATGAACATACTGCTTCATTCTCCAGTAGCTAAGAAGCTTAAAAATGCAACTACTAAATATTCATTAATTGTGGTGTTATGTGGTGACAGAGACTTCACACTTTTCTAGCAACATAACAGATCCAAACAGTTTAATCAAAATTTAATTCTGGTTTCCTATTCATGTCGAGCAATATTGTTGATTGCTCCTCCTGCTTTTTTTTTTCCCCTCAAAGCTTCAACAGATTATTCTGCCACAGAAGCAGAAAATTTGAGCACATCTGCCCCAGCCACAGGCAGCACTGAGCCATCAACAACTCCAGCACCTCTGCCCACAGTGAGGGAAGGTAAGAAAGAGCCAGGTACAGCTGATGGTGCTGCAATTTGTGTGCCCACATCCCACCTTTCCCCATGCTCTGGGCTGGGGCATCTATTCTGTAAAACACTTTGCAACCTTTTAATGAATGAGCTGCTTTAATGAATTTATGAAATAATTTTTAAGTATAAAAAAAAAAAATCTTAAAACCACAATTTCACCAGACAGGGCCATTTTGTGTCAGACATGAGCTGAGCTGGGATCTTCCTCTCCACCACATGCTGTCCCATCTCCTGTTCTAATAAAGCAGGAATTGATACCTTTAGTTCCTTTAAACCCCCATGCAAACCTCCCCCCAGGGAGATGTTTGTGTACTTTGCCTCTGAATTGACCTATAATTAACCACAGAAAAAGCTTTGGACACTCTATTTAAAACATCTTTCATTTACAGATATTTTCTGCAGCTCCTCTTTTCGCTCCCTCAGAGTCTGGGGTGCAGAGGGATTGTGGCCATCCTGTTCAGAGCAGTGACAGCTCTTCCCACATAAAAACTGAATTCAGCTCTTTCAGGCTTCCCTCAGAGCTCAGGATCCTCAAGCCTCCTGTGTTCTTCAGCCATTCCCCCAAGCTGTGCCCATTACCCTGCTCTGGGAGCTGGGGCTGGGTATCCCCCACACCATCTGCCACTCCAAGATGCTGTAAAACATGATAAAAACCATCCTTATTGTTTCCTAATTTCCTAATTGCCAATTTCCAATATGGCAACTGATAATTCCTCTTCTTAAAACTTCTTTTTAGCACTGCTCTTCCTCTCCAGCCTGACCTGTGCTGTCAGAATCCAGAGCTGTGGCTCAGTTGCCAGCACCAGGAATTGTAACACAGATTTACCCACTGCTCCACCCATTAACCTTATTTCAAACAGTATATTCTGTTCCAGATCTAGGATCTGTTCTAAGTTCTGTAAATGTTGTCTTACAAACCGACAGGCAAATCCTTCAGCACAGTGAAGAAATATCAACCTCTGGTTTTCTGCCTTTTTCCTGCCAGTCATTTCACTTTCAAAAGGATAGAAAGAAAAAATTTCCTTCTTAGGAGACTCTTTTACAGAGCTTTGACCAGATTTTGCTACTTGCCCTCCTAATTCAGAAAATTTCACTTTACTTATAGACATTGTATGTACCAGGGAGGCTGTTCAATGGTTAAAGGGGAAAATAATTCCCCTTTCTAGCTTTAATAACTTTATTTCTTGAATTTGTACATATTGCAGGTAAACTGTGTTAAAGTCTCGGGAAAATTCAGTGTTCACTGATTCCTTTGATTATATCCTACACTTAACACAGAATTTTCTTTGAAGAGATGCAGATATGGATTGTTTTCTTTTACTGATTTGCTGAAAGTGAACAGTGGCTGTTCAGCGGCCTACATTAAATATTATTGAAACTGCTACCTAATCAGTCCTTTATTTCCTGAAAAAGTGCCCCTGAAAATTTCAGATTGACAATCATATTTCAGATTAATGAAATAATTAATTTATTTAGAAATTTTAATGGGAAAAGTGCCTCCCTTCCGTAAAACCATTTTTAATATCAGCTGAAAAACAACCCGTTCATTTCTGCCTTCAATTCAAGGCCTGGGTCTGAATAGAGAGTTTTTAATCTGCCTCTTTCTCACCATTCCCACCCAGATTTAGAGAGCTAATGCAGCCTTAAAATAGTCCTAAACTTCCTATTTAACACCTTTCACCATCTCTGATGAATACTCAGCACCTGGATCAACAGGTTAATTAGCATTTCTCCCAATTATCTGGTATTTGGCAGCCTTGTTTAGAACTGGATCTTGGGGAAGGAGCCAAGCTGCTGACAGCTCTTTAGGGCCAACTTCTGCAGCAGTGGATGCTTGCCAAGGTGCTGGGCTGGAAGGGGCTTTGATCACGGCCAGCAAAAAGGAATTAAGGACAAAGAAAACACAGCCCTGGTCTGGGATCTGGGATGGATGTGCATTAGTTGGTCACAAACAGCTGCCAGGTGACAGCAAAAGGTCCCAAAGTGAAAACCTCCTGCCCCAGCAAGGGGTGAGAGAGGTCAGTGCCCCTGGTGAGGTTTCTGCTGGCCACAAACCAGCAGGGACTGCAGTGATGGTGTTGGCAGCGTCTCTGATTCCTCTCCCTGAAAGGAAAATACACCCCAGGCCCATAAAACTAATCTGGGGCTTCAGAGCTCTGAAAGGCTTTCCCTGTGGAAGGGAGATAAATGTGTGGAGTGCCCAGCTCCCAGGAGTGAGCCTGGGCTGAGGAACAGCTCTGCCAGTGCTCTGGGGAAATGGTGCTGTGCCAACCATCTGTTATTGCAGAGGGTCAGCAGGGATGGGGAGAGAGGCTGAGCCAGGCAGTATTTAAAGGATGGGAAAAAACAAACCCAAGCCCTATCCCTTAAATTGCAAGGTATCCCAGAAAAATTTGGATCTGTCACTGTTATGTCGCAGCCTTCCTAGCCCTGATTTCCCAGAAATAGGAAGTGCTGTAGGTCCCAGAGGAAAAGTTTATACTTAAAATGCAGACTAAATTTGATTTCACCTTTTTTTTTTTCTGCATTAAGTAATAATCTGGTTTATGTGCTGTGGGCCTTGGTGAAAAAAAAAAAAAACAACATTTAAAATGCACACAATATTTAATTTAATATTTTCTCTCTCACAGCAACAGTCTCTCCTACTGCTAAACCTGCAGAAGTAACCACTTGTAAGTAAAATAGCACTATTGTGGCATAAATGCTATTAGTCTTGGGGAAAAAACCCATACATTTAACATGCACATAAAATTTAATTTCATCTTTTCTTTCTCACAGCAACAGCCTCTTCTACTGCTGAACCTGCAGAAGGAACCACCTGTAAGTAAAATAGTATTACTGTGGTGTACACACTATCAGTCTTGGGGAAAAAAAATACATATTCAACATGCACATAAAATTCAATTTCACCTTTTCTTTCTCACAGCAACAGTCTCTCCTAGTCCCACATCAGCAGGCATAACCACAAGTAAGTAATACAGTGTTACTCTGGCTTACATGCCACAAGTTTCAGAGCAAAAATATGTACTTAAAATACAAATAATACTTAATTTCATCTTTTTCTTTCTCACAGTAACAGCCTCTCCTAGTCCTGCACCAGCAGACATCATCACTAGTAAGTAATGCTGTGTTACTCTGGCTTACATGCTACAGGTTTCAGAGAAAAAATATATATTTAAAATACAAATAATATTTAATTTCATCTTTTTCCTTCTCACAGCAACAGGCTCTCCTAGTCCTGCACCAGCAGACATTACCCCTGGTAAGTAGTAAAGTGTAACTATGGCCTACATGCTATGGGTGTCAGGGGAAAAAATATACATTTAACATGCAGACAATATTTAAATTCATCTTTTCTTCCTCACAACAGCAGCATCTACTGCTGGACCAGCAGACACAACCACCTGTAAGTAATGTAGTGATGCTCTGGTTTAATGTTTAGTTGTCTACCATGCTCTGATCATGTACTGACTGGCTCCCTGTCTCCATAAAAATATAATTTCATGGATCAGAACTGGAGATAATCCCAAACACCTTTCCTTTGGCTTCCAGACACAACAAAGGAGCAAAAGGGAAAGGAGAACCACTGGCCCTGGTGAAAGCAGGGAAGGGGCAGACACACGACATCAATATAAACTCAGATTTGCACTTGATCACCCCATTCCCAGAAAACCAGCCTTCCTGCACTGCCCAGAGTGCATCCCAATCTCTGCACACCCTGGGGTGTGTTTGCCATGGGGAATGGAGCCTCAGTGCCCCCAAAGCATCCCCAGCCCTCACCAGGGCACAGCACTGTGCAGGCACTGCCCTTTAGGAGCTTTATCCCAGTAACCCCGGCCCCAAACTGGTGCTGAGCAAACAGCCCCAGGCTCCCAGGGCTGCCACACGGCCAGAGCCCAGCACAGGGATGTGTTTTCCTCCCACTGAGGCTGCTCCCACTCTGGAACTTTGCCCTGGGCAGCAGCACCACTGTCCAGCCCTCAAGAGAGACCTGCAGGTCTCCTGAGGTTTGGGGATCTCTCACCCACCCAGTGCTGGGAAAACAGTTTTTAACCTGCAGTTTTGTTTTCCCTCATGTCTCTGATCAGCCCCTGCAGAAGACACAACACCTGGAGCAGCAGGTGTGTTATGGCTTTAGTATATTGGTCAGAATTTCAGCATCAAGCATTAGCTTGAATAAATTCCTCCTCCTCTCCCCTTTGACAGCCCTGGCTTTGCCCACACAACAATGGAACAGATACTGAAGTGTGGTTTTTGTTTTCTCTTTGACAGCCACAACTGAGTCCACCACAGCTGAAAATCCAGGTACTTATTTTTGGTCATTTCTTCAGCTGTGGTGAGCAGTTTGTTGTATTTCATGTGAGTCATCCATGTATTTAGAACATGGATAATGTGTAGCTTCATATTTTCTCTTCTCACAGTGACAAGCTCACCTGCTCCATCAGTCCCTCCAACTCCTGAAACAACAGCCATTGCCACCAGTAAGTGATGCAGATTTACCCTGGTTTATACCCTTAATTCTCCACCAAAGCTGGGATCTGATGCTGTGCTGGCAGGACTCCCTGTCTCCACTGTGTGCAGCATCTCATGAAATCAATATTTAACTTTGAGGGTAATTTTTTTGGCTTCCATACAAATTGAGGGACCTGAATTGTTGGTATTGATATGAGAGGAATGCCTGCTCTGCTGAAAGTTTTGAGGAATTGGAATTCACTGGGGCAGACACACTACACCAGTATAAATTCAGATTTCCTCCAGATCACCTCACTCCTACAGTCAGCCCCCCTGAACTTTCAAAGTTGCATCCCCACTGGAAGCTGAGTCAGTAGGAAGCCTTCTGACATATTCAGTGGTATTTGCTTTGAACATCAGTTTTCTACAGACTTTATATTTTGAAAAAAATTGAATTGCAAATTCTGCTCACTAACTGACAACATTCTGCCTCAGTTGCTTAGAGAGCAGACCAAGGGTTTCTTTTAGAATCTTTAGAATCCTATCAGCTACACTTTGATAAAAGTGGCTGCTTTGGTAAAACATACAAGAAACTTAACTTTAGGTGCAAAGCAGGCATTTGAGCATTATAGCCCCACACAGAGAGATAAATAGAATTAAATCTTGTTCCTGTTAATGCCAGTAATACGTCATTGGTAATACTCAAATCCCTACACTTTCCTTAGTATGAAAGCTTTGTCCATGACAATTCTGTTCCTCAGAACTGTCACTAATAACATTTCCTAGTCCTAAAGTATTCAGCTCATTACAATGTTTATTAATTGTTGGCATAAAAGCACATATTTTCCTCAATCAGCCCACTTTTTAACCTTCTTTGTTTTGTATTAAAAGCCCATCCAAAGGAAAATGCAACAACGACAAGCTCAGGTAATGTATTTGCTTCTGTCTTCTTTTTTAATTCCTTCTCTTCCTGAGGGCAGGATACTCTGGGTGAGAGAAGTGAGCTGGGAAGGGCTGGCAGTTCACTGGCACAGGGGATCCCAGTGCAGGGGAAGGGGAAAGTGGGAGAGCTGGATGCAGGCAGAGAGATTGGGAATGCCATGGCTTAGCCAGGGATCTCACACTGCTGATACAGGGCTGGCAGCAGAACCATCCTCAGTGGTGAGTGCCAAGGGCATGAGCTGGCCTGGGTCTGCATCACTTATGGATAAAAAACATCTGAAAAGTCCTCCCACAGCCTGCCAGCTGCTGCCCAGCCAGTGCCCTGAGCTCTGGAGGGCTCACAGGCAGAGGCACCTCAAGATCCTGGCAAATTCACCCTCTTCCAGGAGAAAACAACACCAAGAAGTAACTTCAGGGTTACTTGTTAGTTGTAGGAGGGAGAAATGAGCTTTTAATGGAACATTATCAAAAAGAAATTCATTTCCTCCCCACTCAGCTGTTATTTCAGGCCCACATTTTAAATCTGCAAAGCAGGCCAGTGTTTAATAGATGCTGCATTTTGCTCTGTGTTTACCTCTGGTTTATCAACATCCAATTCCTTCCTCTGCAGCAAAACATATTCCCCTGCCTAACTCCCTGAGATTTTTATTGATGCGTTACTTAAATTGGATGTGCCCGCCAAAGAAACCTTGGATGCCAAGAGTCACATTGGAAGGGTAAATATTTATTCATGCATGTGAGATGCCCCAGCCAAGCTGGGATACCCCAAACATGATTTCACACCATTTTCTTACACCCTTCAAATGCTCAGGTTCAACTTGATTTGACTACTCAGTTATACCCATACTACCAATTACTAATCACACTAAAAGTTTGCAAAACACCACTATTTCTGCAGCATTCTTGGTGCCTGTCTGTTGATCCTGATGTCCTGGGAGCCATTCTTGCTGGAGTCACTGATTTATGGCACCAGATGATGCTGGCAGGGTTTCAAAGATGTGTCAGAGGAGCTGGGATGCTGGTGTTGTCTTGGCTGTCCAGGGGAATCCTTCATGGACAGCTCTAAGCATCCAAAAAGCAAAATCCTTCTTTCCAGGGCTGGGCTGCCCTTTAGTTTATTTTAATTAAGCATGAACCATAGCAGAGTGTCCAGTAAAATTCCACTACCTCATCACTTTACAGTTTATAATGTGATTTAATACATATTAACAAAATTCCACCAGGTGCTGTACATGTGTGATATTTGTATGTGTTGTGATGCATATTACAGCTACAGACATTCAAATTCCATGTCGGGGCACCTGTGTTCAGGACTCCAGTGCTGTGAGCTGTGATTAACAACACAGCTGGACATTTTTGAGGGAAAGTTTCTTGTAACTGAGGAAACAAACAGGCTTAGTGAGCACGTCACATTTATTATATATATGAAAATTTAGATATGAGGTTGGGGTTTTTTTTAATTTTTCAGGTGTGTACGTGACACAAACTGTGGGATTCACCCATCACCAGGCCAGAGGCTTTTCCAGTTCAAGTACCCAGCTCCTGAACAGTCCAGAACTTGCATTCGGTGCAAAGTATCAGGGTGTGACACACGACCTCCTCCTCACCAACCCCTCCCAGGGAACAGGTTCCCTCTTCTTCCTCCCCAACCCTTCCCAGGGAACAGGCCCCCTTATTTCCCAGGCTATGGGAGAAGAGCCAGGAGAAGCACAAGTGACGAAGTCGTTGTTGTCCTTGTCCCCCAGTAAAGATGCTTCTGACCACAACATTATGTTGACCACCTCTAGACCAGTCCACTGTGTTCAGAGATCTGCTGCTGATTTCTAAAAGTGTAAATCTAAAGGTGTTTATTCTTAGCTGAACCTGGGTTCCTTAATTTCAGATCTTTCGGGTCTATACAGCAGATCTGTAAAAGCCTCAACTTCAGTAAATACTCTCAGTGACAAAAAAATAATTGGATCAACTGCCTGGTTTTTTCGCATCACGACTTTGTTTCCCTCTCCATGTTCTTCCAGTTCTAATGGTGCTCAGTTCACACAAAGCTCCACCACACTCATAACCTTGTGCTCTGCTTCTCCTAGGTAATGATTGAAAGTGCATTTGGTTCTGCTGGACACAGCACTGATTGGCAGGCATTGATCCACATTCCAGCTCACACATCCACTGCACATTCACATCCAGTCACAAAAGGGAGGTTCACATTTGAAAATTCCTTGCAAGTACGTGCGTGGGTTTAAGAAATAGAAGGCTACACAGAGTTAATGTAAATGTAGCATTTCCAGAAGCCAAAGGCAATTCAAATGCTGTGCAACATCTCTAAACATGTATTCATTGTCTCCACACTCACAGGCTGTGTACTTATGTTTCAGGATGAAGGGACTGCTGCATTCAAAATCCTTAAAGCGAGCTAAAAATCAGAGAGAGGTGTTTTAAAGAAGGCATAGGTCCGAGATTAGAAATCCAGCATAATTACAAATGCATTATATACCAGTTTGCTTATAAAAGAAAATGGTTTTGTAAAAAAAGAAAAGTACTATTAAAGAAAGGCACCTGGCTGTGTTTCAAGGAGGTCTTGACTTTTCTAGTAAAGCTGGAAGAAGCCCTGTTTGCACAGCTGTGGGGTTTGTGCTGTCTGTGTTGGAACGGGGCACAGGCAGCTCCTGAGGGAGCCCTGGCTGCCCCCACACCCTGCAGGGACCCCCTGACCCAAGGCCAGGTAACAGCACACCTGGGGCACTGGCACAGGCACAGCCTCAGCAGCTTTAAAGACTGGGAACTGACTGCTGCACTGGGAAATACTCTGGAGTTCAGAGCCTTTGGTCCTTGCAAGACAAAACAGGGTGAATATATTGGAACAGGTACTTTGCTAAAGTTGGGCTAAAAGGAATTCAGGCTTTCAGGACTGTGCTTGTTTCCTTGCCTCAGGAGGGAAAGGCTGATTCCTTTTTTCTTCTGTAGCTTCTAGGATGGGGCTAAGAAAGTTCTGTCTGCAAGGTGGTTGCAGTGCAATCTTTTAATCTCTGATGAACACGAATCTGGCCTCGCTCATCCCCAGGTGTTTCAGCAATATATTCACGACAATTCTTTTACAATAGTTGCACTTTACAGCCCAAGGAATCCTCAGCAAGGACAGGGAATGGTTTTCCCAGTGTAACCTAAAGGGAGAGAGGTCAAAATGAAGGTGGGAGAAGCCAAGCTCGTGCTGAGCAGTGCTGAGAGAAAACTGCAAATGTGCCTCCCAAGGGAGTCTGCCAATCCCTTCCACAATATTCCTGCTCATGTCAACACCCCCAGACAGACTCTCAATGAAATCAACTGAAAAATGTGCTTTGAACCATGAGGGCTGACAAAAGCACTTTAAACTTACTGCACACCATGCCCAGTTATAAAAACAGGCCCACCTGTTACTTTCTCATTTGTATCTGTTAAAAAGAAACAGTGACTGAGAGATTAAACCCTCCCTCCACGATATCATGCACTACAGGATGATTGTGAAATAGCAGGTGGTATAAAAGTCAGAAAAGCCAAAGCCTGCCCTTCTCAGCTGCCCTCAAAATGCAGCTGCTCAGGCAGTTCCTCCTCCTGCCTCTCTTCACTGCTCTGGTTCTTGCTGAAGGCAACTCAGTAGAATTCACAGGTATGGAAATCTGTTTAGCTGTGACATTTTGTTGCTTTCTGCAAAATAAGTCTTATATAGGCAACTGAAGGGCAAAATGTTAAACATCTCTAAAAGCAAATCTTATTTTAATGTGCTAATGGCATGAGAGTGACACCTAAATGTGACTGCAAGCATTAAAAATGGTAAATAATAAAAAATAATTCTATGTATTCCACCCTATGGCAGTTATTTTAATTTAAGAACTTGATTTTGGAGAGGTTTTACTCTGGAATGTAAATTTGCTTTTATAAATTAATAGTATATTGGAGTAACAGGAATCAGGGGGCAGATTGGGAAACTGCTGCTCTTTGCAGGAGATTTGTTCATTTTTCCTTTGTTCAATCAGAAGCAATAAAGAGCTGTTTGTTGCTCAGTCTGGGATCACCATTCTGTGCTCAGATCAGCAATTCAGCTGATGAAAGGAGGGGAGGTATTGTAGGATAATGAAGTATTGCAGCAGAGCTGCTCCAGTAGTGTCTGACTACAGAACCCCAGAGAGTGCAGGAGGGGAGGGCTGACCCTGTGATGCTCTTACAATGAGAGGTTTCATTTGTGATGATAAAAGTCCCTCCTAAACCTTTCTATTCCCTCTGGAGTCCATCAGAAAACTTGACCTTATTTTCTGGGACTGTATGCACTCCACAGAAAATTCTTCTGACTGCTTTAGACCATTATTTTTATATTAATAATAAAGTAGAAAGGAGATCTCATGCTCAGAGTGGATTATAAACTTTCTCTAAAGTTTCCTATCCAATGGCCATTACTTCAACTACTACAACTTACTGAGTAATGTCAGTGATGTCAACAGAGTTGAGTTGTGGGGTTTTATCATAAGAGAACTTACAAGTCCCAAGGCTTGAAGTGCTTATGGTGAAAAACCTTGCTGAAGAGGGTTGCTGAGGTCTGCTGTATCACTTGGCATTTCCAGTTTTGCTATTGGCTTGATCCTTTTCTCTACTACTAGAAAAACCAGGATAAACCATGTTTTTTAATATTCTTTTACCATCTGATTCATCAGATGTCATAAGCAGAAGTAATGTAAATAAAGTTCTAAAAATCAGCACACTTTTCATATCTGTTTGATGATGGACTCTCCTAGTCTTTGCATAATGGAGGATGAAACATTTACTGCAAGAGAAAACTTGAGAGAGATCCTTGCAAGCTGTTTTTGTGGTTGCTGTTGTTCAACAGGGATGCCTCGCTGTGGGGCTTCACTTCATGAGCCCAACAAAGCATTAAGGATTGAACTAAATGCAAATGCAAACTGCACCTGGCAAATCCAGAGGAATGCAAATCAAACAATTAGGCTCATTTTCTCCTATTTTAAGTAAGTATTTCCCACAGAAGCTTTTGCACTGTCTCATTTCACTAGAACATAGCACAGAAATATATTGCCTCTAATATATTTCTAATATATCTCCTTAGTATATTTCTAATATATCTCTAAGTATTTCTGTGTATTCACTGTCTGTTGTGCACTCCAGTGAATCCCAGAATGGTTTGGGTTGGATGTGAGTTAAAGTCTGTCCATTTCCACCTCCCTGCCATGGGCAGGGACAGCTCCCACTGTCCCAGGCTGCTCC
>VZTR01016503.1:25597-85957 GCA_013400775.1 Chaetops frenatus | reverse complement strand
AGAGCTGGATGCAACATTCCAGCTGGGGTCTCATGAGAGCAGAGTAGAGGGGAAGAATCACCTCCCTTATCCTCCATTCTTTTGAGGCAGCCCAAACCCGTTCATTTCCTGGGTAGCACATGCACACTTTTGGGTCATGTTGAGTTTGTCATTCACCAACACCCCAAAATCCATCTCCTCAGGGCTGCTCCCAACCCATTCTCCACCCAGCCTGTAGTTGTGGGACTGCCCCAACCCATGTGCACACATTTACCTGTGGGCCTGGGTATCTGTCAGAGAGCTCAGCTGGTTCTCACTGTGTTTTTCCCAATAGATTTGCTCCTTCTTCAAGCTGTGAAACAGAAAGCATTAAAGTGTTTGATGGTCCCTCCACTGATTCACCTCTTCTTGGACAAGTGTGTGATGACACAGATGCAGTCCCAGTGCTTGAATCATCCTCAGGCAGTTTAACTTTTCTCATAACAACCAACTCCATGGCTTTCACACGAAACTTCTTTGCCTACTACTACTTCTTTTCACCAGGATCAAGTAAGTCACTAAATACCATTTGAACAGCAGCAATAAAGGAACAATTAGTCTCATTCAGGCCTCAGAGAATGCTGTGGGGCAAAAATCAATCAAAGAGGCACAAACAGTGCATTTGCAGAGATTCTAAAAAGTTAAATTTTTCTTAGAAAAGCGATGGCAAAGGTGACATTATGGGACTTTACTTTCAGACTTCTGTGGAATCTACTCAGTTTGCAAAGATTACAGCATTTACCCAGGAGAATTTGACCATCTAGTCAGAACTCCTGCTGAGTACAGGTGCCCTATTTCTAGTCTACATTTGTCTTTCTGGGGTTTCCACTGATTTTTTTTTTTTTTTTTTTTTCCTTTGTCTATCAAGTAAAATCTCTCTCATACTTGCAGATTTTGTACTTCCATACAGACCATGTGTGGCTGGTATATCATCTTCATTACCAGTTTTTCAAGAGGGCACCAAATTTATCCAAAATGTGGCTCTCACTAAAATGCTCACAGCTAACTCAGCTACAGCCATTTCAGGTGTCACCACACTGAGTCTCACAGAAATAGTGACCACTGGCTCCATTTTGTAACATCCACCTGACCTCAAATTCCCTCTAGAATTTCCATCCCTAGTACCTTTAATCATTTCCAAAAGACTGGAGACCTAAAGAATCAATCCTGCTAGTTTCATAAGGGTTTTTTTTTTTAATATGACTCACTACATGATTTATTCTGTTATCAATATATCTCCTCTTTTTTTCAGGAAATGAAAATTGTGGGGAACAATTAACTGGTCCCAATGGGACATTCAGCAGCCCCAACTACCCAGCACCTTACCCTGAATTCAGATACTGTGTCTGGCACATAGAAGCACCAAAAAACTCAAAGATAAACTTACACTTCCTGGATTTTTTGTGAGTAAATGCCTTAATGCTCTATTTCTCTTCATTCACTCTGTTTAAAGGCATTACTGTTTTAAACACAGGAAGAAGTGCTCTTTAACTTTTAGAATATCTGTACACTTTTAAAATAAATGGGTTTTGTTGACAGTTATGATAAAATGATTGCAAAGTGTTTCACATCCCTGTATGTTACTCTAAAGCTGCTGCAGTGCCAGGCAGGGAAATGCAGAAAACACCTCAGGTGACCAACCATGAGGTGTAGGTCTATTTCTTGAGACATTCAGACTGCAGGATGCCCTGTAAGAATTCAGTATGAAATGTACAGGATTCCACAGGAAATCACTACCTTGCCCACTGCCCTCTGAGATGATGAACTCTGAACAGGGTGAAATATGCCCTCAGCATTCCTGGCCAGGGTCCATCTGCTGATGCTGCTCTGGGAGAATCTACCTTCCACTGGTGAAAAATTGCAAGAATCTTCCTCTGTGATACACACAGATGTTTCAGAGGCCCACAGAAGCCAACCTTACACTTTAAAAACTATTTTGAGAAACATAATAATTTTTACATGTTTTATTTGGTTTTAACAATGTCTATTTGTGGTGTTCTGTTCTCCATTCTTTCACTTCAGTTGAGTGGAACTCTCAGACACTTTATCTGCACTGGATCCTCTGTTCAGCATGAGCAAAGCTGCCTGCATTCAGATTTTCCTGCAATGATTTTTCCTCTCCCTGCAGCCTGGAACTGGACAGAAACTGCCAGCTTGACTTCACAGCAGTCTATGACGGCCCCACCACGAACTCTGGATTATTGGGGAAAGTGTGTGGTCATGCCCAGCCCACATTTGAATCCTCTTCCAACCTGATGACAGTTGTGCTGTCCACAGATGACACCAACTCTTACAGAGGATTTTCAGCTCAGTATTCCAGTGTTCCCCTGCCAGGCCCTGTGGAGCCCAACAGTGAGTGCCCTTGCTATATGGAAAGGATGCTGATTCTTTTTATGACGTGATTCTTCTCTTACAAACATCCAAAAGAACTGATGGTTGATACTGGGGAGTTAAGCCTTTTTATTGGTAGTCTTCAACCCTCCTTACACACAAAAATCCCACATTAGTCTCACCTATAGAGCGTAAGTTATTTCCTGACCCATCTGCTTAAAAATCCCTGTTCTTACACTTTTGGGTCCTTTTTTTCTGGCTGGAATCACTTAAAATCTGAGTTTTCCATTTTTTGGTACAAAATAGGCATTGTTACCATGGTAAGATGCAAAGATGAACCCTTATTGTCTGGTTAGTTTAAATGTTTTTGTTGCCTGAGGTACTCAGAACAATGGTCTGCACTGGTTAGTCAGAGTTTAGGTGTGTTGTAATTTCCTTTTCCCGTTAGCTTGGCCCTATTTTCCTTATTGGTCCCATATCCTTGCATGCCCATCTTCCCATTGAGTTGGAAAGGAGCTTCTAAAGCCTCAATGTCTGACATAAATCAATCTCCTCATCCACCATTCTGCACCAGCACTTTGATTCCTTTTCCCGTTTATAAAGGTAGAGATCCATTCTGTGTTGCTGGGCCTAAAATTAAACTTTCAGCATGAGTTTTAGGTGGTTGTGCTCCAGTTTCGAAGTTGAGCATGAAAATTTTGGTGCAACTACTGCATAACCTCAAGTGGGCATGAGCTTTTTCACTGAACCCAGAACCATGTAACAGGTTCCAGGATTTAGACAAAGTGAGAAATGGCCACAGCAGTTTGTCCTAACGTGTTTTTGGTTTTGTTTGACTCTTTTTCAATGGCAGCAACCCTTACATGCTCTTCAGACAGCATGAGAATTGTTCTGAGCAAGTCTTACCTGGCCTCCCTTGGCTTCAGTGAAGCTCACCTGCAGCTGAATGATCCATCTTGCAGACCAGTTGCAACAGATCCAGTGATCTTCTCCTTCCCATTGGCCAGCTGTGGAACAATTAAAAAGGTAAAGGGGATAAAAATATGAATAAACTAACAAGAATTTAGGAAAGATAAGGGCTGGTAAAAGCAGTGTATGAATAGGATTTTGATTAAGTTGATTTTACTTTCACTTAGCTCATCCTCCTGCATGTTTCCTGTATAAAGAACATTTTTTTCTCTTTAAGAATCTGATGATCAACGAAAGCCTTTCAAAAGGAATATGGGAGAATCCACACAAATTAACCTCCAAAAGATTCCCAAGAGCTAGTTGATACCACTGTTTTGATAAGAGTGATTGGAGCATGGCTTTGGTACTTCCCACACTCCAAGCATTATTCCTTAATGTTTTTGCTGCCTGGGTAGATTCAGCATTTTGAAAAAACCCAGGAGGTGGGTTGATAAGATCTTTTGTTTGCAGCCTGTTTCACATTTCCAAGGTACCTTGAGCCTCTGATAAACACAGCTGGGCAGGTTTGTAACTTCAGTTGCAATTCCTTCCAAGTGCTCTGCTGGTGCAATCCCAGCTGAGCCTTTCCCACGGCTCCTTTCCCAGGATGAAGGCCACAGCATCACTTACACCAACACCATCTCCCTGGCCCCAGCTGGCTCTGTCATCACCCGCCACAAGAACACCGAGATCATTGCAGAATGCAGAATGAAGAACAATGAAACCTTAGAAGTCATCTACAGCACCACAAGCAATGCCATCCAAAAACTGGCTGCTCGGGGGAGGTACAACGTCAGCATGGCCTTCTACGAGTCAGATTTGTTCTCCAAGCCCATACAATACTCCCCATACTACGTAGACCTGAACCAAACTCTCTTTGCTGAAGTGACTCTTCATTCCACTGACCCAAATCTCCAGGTGTTCATTGACACCTGCACAGCATCCCCACAGCCTGATTTTGGGTCACTGACATACGACTTAATCAGAAGTGGGTAAGAATGATTTCATTACAGTCTCCTAATGTGTGAGGAAGTGGAATTTAAATCTCAAATATACATTTGTCTCTTCCACTTACCTTCTTTAGTAGACCATGATTGGAATTGAGTTGCAGATAAATTTAAAGATGTTCCACAAACAGAACTGGGAAAAATGTGCACCACATCACGCTGGGCAAAGGAAAAAAAAGCACATCACTGTATGCCCAGGGGTAAAAACAGTGTCTGGTTAAATGCTGTAGTTACAGTTCACAGGACTTAGGAAGAATGATTATTGTAAGCAGACTCTTTAAACAGATCTGTACATTCTGTTGCAGCTGCAATAAGGATGACACTGTGGTCACCTACCCAGCATTTGAAAACCATGGCAGATTCAAATTTAGGGCCTTCAGGTTCCTGCGGAGCTTCCCATCAGTTTATCTCCAGTGCGACGTTGTGATCTGTGACAGCAACAACACCAACTCCCGCTGTGCCAGAGGCTGCATCTCCAGGCAGAAAAGAGCCAGCTCTCCATACACATGGAAAACTAACACTGTAGTGGGTCCCATCCGCCTGAAAAGAGATCTCAGGGCTGCTGAGCACTCAGGTAAAAGGGAAAAAAATAAAAAAATAAATACATGTATGTGTGCTCTTCACTCGGTTTTATTGTTGGTACTCCAGATAATAAACACAGCTGATTTATTGCAGGCCAGGTTAAATCTTCCCACTGCATGCACTGCCCAGGAGAACAGGAACATGAAGGAATATCAAAAAGAGTCTTGAGAGCAGAAACCAAAAGCACCAGTCCTGTAAATTAGAGCAGAGGTGTCTGTAAGACAGCTAAGCTTTGGTACCATTTGCAGTCTGATCTACAGTGGTCAGGTACTGAGAGCAAATAGAAACTACAGAATATGGAGAAGCTATTTTTAAAAGCTTGTATTGCTACTCCCACAGTGCTCGCTGTTCTCACTTTTATGGAGCCCAAAGCTCCACCCAAGAAAAGCACATTGGGCCACTTACTTTCAGGTATCAGATTAAGAAATATTTAGAATTAATATTTTCTAGGGGTTTCTTAATTATTAACCTTCCTGAACTCTAGAAACATTTTAGATGCGTTCCCACTTACTGAAATAGTGAAAGATCTTGCATCTATATGTGTGGAAGTGGACACATCTGTAATGTGAAGAGGAATTATAAAGCACAGAATGAGTTTTCCTGAGGAGCAGACAGGAAACCACTGGAAGGCACAGGCTTTGAACCACAATTTTTTTTTTTTTTTACCAGCTTTGCTTTAGCAAATGTCTCACATCTGATAGTGACAGCACTGCTTGGCAGAAACTTGGCTGCAGCAATACCAAAGAATTGATCATCATGACATTCTGCAGGATTGTTTTATTACAAATTTTTACAACTCTTCAGTACTACATATTCAGGATTTGCACTCTGTGTGGGTCATGTCAAATGAAAATATCTGAAAAAATGGTTATTTAATTCCCAGTTAAATCATATAGTATTCTAAACTTCAAACATTTTCTTTTTCTCTCTACACAGACTCCCTCACTGAAGCAGAAGCTGAAAAAACACCAAACCTGGAACAATACAACTTCTACACTCTGGCATCTGTGGTTTTGATTTCAAATATTCTCATTGTGGTAGCTGTGATACTAAAACATCACAAACACCAGGCAGGATACAGCTATCAAAATGTCCAGAGCTCATTTTAACTACTTCTGGAGATTTCTATTTAGTGTCAACTGCTATTCATATTTGTCACCCAAAGAGGGAAGAGGGGAAAAAAAAATTAATAAATTAACAGCATTGGAACTCAACAACACTTGGAAATCTTCAACTTCTTTTGTTACCAAATAAAAAATCCAAACCCAAAAAACTCTCAACTTAGTACTCTATCTTAAGTCACTGAGTTGAAAAAGAGTGTGTCTACATCAGGATAGACTTTATGCCTTTACAAGTATGAAGTACGAGATAATTAAGGTACTTTTGTCTTAAGAAAAATAGAAATCTTTTCATCTTTCTGAATCACTTTGCAACTACACCTGGCAGGAGTTAAAATCAGGGACAACTGCAAGATGTCTTTTCAAAGGAGATTATCCTCTCTTCCAAATCTACTCCTGTGGGTTTATTACCATCAGGAACTGACAGTCTTCAAAAGCCATCAGTTTTCTTGGAGAAGATATCAGGCAGAGTAAATAAAGATACTGGATTGTACATGCTTATGCTGCTTTTGAGTCAACACTTGCTTCCCCATCAACAGCTTCTGCCAAAAATGCCTGTGCACCCAACTGAGGGGTTTGCCATAAAGCCCCTACACCCTCCAATTTAAATGGTGCACCCCAGAATCCAAGAGCAACAAACAGAACCAAGTTTCAAACTCAACCTTCCACAGAAGAGGGACTTGGGAGTCATATTCCTACTTCCCCAAATGACAGCAAAATTGATCCCAAGGGGATAAAGGAAGTGTAATGCAGTAAGGAAAACATTCCCTGGGAATGACATCCATGAGAGGAACCATGAATGACAGTACTTGCACTTCTTAGGATAATGAAACATGGATAAAGTCTGCTAAGTATGCATTCATTTCAGTTGTTCCTGCACACTCAGGTAGGTTAGGAGGAAAAAAAGTATCACAGTCTTGTTTTAGGTATCTCTTAAGGAGCCTGGATTCCTAATTTAGGTGTCAGTACAGCCAACAAAGCTTCCAAAGAACCCAGGCTGGGTTCACATTTCCCCAGCTCTCTAAAGACAACTCTATAAACTGCCTAAATTAGGCAATGACAATCCAAACTTCCTCTCAGAGCTGGAACAATAAATGTCTTCAACAGGAGTGCCAATAAAGCAGAAGCACAAACAAACAACATTCTGTTCTACTGGAAACACATTTCACATCAGAAATTAATACAACCAAAAAAAGTGAACTGATTACATGTAGGTAAAAAGATATGCAGTAATTCTGTTTATTGAGAGTACTCCATTGTTCAAACTGTGTTCATACAGCTTCTAGCAATGTTCTTTAAATAAATAAGCCACAAAGGGCATACAAAACTGCTGTATTTAGGAAAAAGCACATATTCTTAAGATCTTTCGTAAAACTAACAAGTGTGTACAACAGTGGAGAGAATTACAGTAACAAAATGCAAATTAACAACACTGAGGTTCTTTACAGTTTTAAACTGCATAAATACCAAGCTTTGTAAAGTATTTACAGTGAAACCCTACCTCTGAATCCCTCTATCTCTCTCCATTAGAAAACCCCTCGTTAGAATCATAGTGGGCTTGGGAAATTTTGTTTGGTTTTGAGTTCTGCACCAAGTCCATCAAGAGAAACATTTTATTGTCTATGTGTGTCTGAAGAGCCTGGATTTGGCAGTCAATATAGTCCATTAGTTTCTTCTCCATCAGATCCAGATTTTTTGAAATTATCTTTTCCAAATAGGAGCAAATAGGCTGTTGTTCCACTCTGTAAGAGCAAATAGAAGAGTAAGTATAACCTATTTCTTAATGACAAGGGGCAATATAGAGATCTGGGCACCTGAAAGTCTTTTAAATGTAAAATATCCTTTAGTAGGCAATGAACTTTGGAAGGTATTAGGTTTTTACCATAAGTAAAACACCCTGTCTGCCACACTTTAAATCTCTATTTTTTCATAAACATGCTATTGTATATAATCATCTTCTTTCAACCTTATCTTTTCAAAGGTTCAGTTAGGCTTTAGAGAGCTTAGTTACATAAAATAAAATCCACACAAGTCAACAATATACACAGTTCAAGTTCTATCAGTATGGCTGTCTGTCCTTGTCAGCAAATGTACTTCAAGAGTCATCCAAATTATGCAGCTCTCTGGGTTTGCATCTGCATTCTTTAAAAATACTGGAGCTGAGATATTCAATCTCCATTAGAATCCTGATTCCTCCACAATATTCCTGCATCTCAGGAGTTCCACTATTGTTCCTGAGGTACCAAACTGGGTAACTGTGACATCTGCAGTGTAAATGCCAATAAATGAGGAGGAACAGGAAAATCAGTGGGATGATACACCCCAAGTACAGCAGGAAGATTTGTGCCACATTGTGTGAGAAAGGGAAGATACAAGAATTTAGGGGTAAAAGCAATCAAAATGAAAATACAGTAGATGAGAAAGACAAACTGAATGTGTATGAAGAAACCTGCTTTTTAAATTAGATTAAATGGAGGTAGAAGACAAACAGTTTAGTAACAACAAATTATGTGATTTCTTCTGAAAAATTCCTACATTCAAGAAGCCCATCTAAAAACTTAACTGCAATATTCACCACCACACAGCCTTCAAAGCCATGTATTTTAAGATTCACTATTGCTGCTAATGAGAGGAAAATGCTCATATTATGCATTTTGCTTAAACTTGTCAATAAATAGTCATTACTACTTTCAGAAGTACACCAAACTGAACTCACCCAACACTCTGAACACCTTCCTCTTTAGCCACTGCACTTTTCCTGAGGTGCCTCTCTCCATCCTTGAGCCGAAGGTGACTCACCTGAGTGCACAAGTTCTGAAGAAAAGGAAGGAGCACCTGTGGGTTGGCCACGTTTGGAGTTTCACCTGCTTGTTCCTGCACTTGCAAAGATCCCACGACTTTCAAATCATTCCTGAGGTCAACTGCATTTTTCTGGCCAGGAAGTTTTTCAGAATCCCCTCTTTCAGGTACCTCTGAGATCAGATCACGAGTTATTTTTAAGTCTTTATACACTGCTTCACTTGTTAAATGATTTTTAACAGGCAAAGGTTCACTGGCTGAGGGATTCAGTGATGACTGAAGAGCTGCACTGTGCAATCCATCTATTGCATGGTCACCTCCAAAGTCAGAATTTTTCCCCAAAATCCAACTGAGTTTGTCTCCAAGAGGGAAACTGTTCTGATGGAGAGAAAAACAATACCATTAATATTTAAGTAATAAAAAATAATATAAATTATACAGCAATAACAATAAATACTTTATCACTCAGCATCCTACTAGAGTGATGTAAAGATTTTAAAAGTAGTTTTGAACTATATTCCTTATAAATATGAAGTGTTAATTATCTTATACAAGATAATAATTATCTCCAAGTAAGAAAAGAGTTTAATTTACTTCATTTTTACCATGCTGTGTCCCCAAAACTGGATGGATTCAGGATGCTGTTGAAACAGCCCACTTGGCAGGATTAGGAGCTCTAAGTGAGAGCTCAGAGTGTGCTCTGTGAGAGCACAGTCTCTTTAGTTGAATATGACATGGTTCTAATGACCGTAAAAGAGACAAACCAGCCCATCTGTCTACATCCCAAACATCCCAGGGAACATGCCCACCATCCTTGACAAGTGACAGTGGAAGCAGGCAAAAGGAGGGCAGGGTGGCAGTGAAGCCTAAAACTGTAACGCTGCAGAGTTAAGTCTGGACGTGGTTTAGGCACAGTGACTCCTGGACTACACACTCTTTACTCATTGCACTCATTGGAGCAGCAACAGCTAAACCAGGACGAAAATGGCAGAAAGTGTGGATTTAAAAACCCCAAAATCTTTTCAGACCATTTCTAACAGGTGAAAGGCCAGACCAGTACTGTTCATGTTCATGGAAAAGTGACTTACTTTCTGCTGACACCGGACCATGTCCATGAGCTGCTGAGCACCTGGAGACAACTTAGATCCCATGGATTCCATTAGAGTTTGCACTCTGTCTAGATCTATGCTTGAGCCTAGTGAAGGAAAATCAGTTGCTAGTTTTGCAGACACTGCTTTCACTTCTAGAATTATTTTACTGATGAGTACTCTTTGTTTCTCACCAAAGGAGAGCAGCTATTGCAAGAAGGAAAAAAAATACTTTGGTTAGGGAAAAAAAAAAAACCCACTTCTTATTTTCTTTGTATGGGGATAATGCAACGTTCTTTGAGTCCTGGGAAAAACTATGCTGAACTCTTTTCCAGGGAAATTGAGCCAGTTTCTCCTTGCTATTATTCCCCACAAAATTCTGACTGGAACAGAGGTATCTGAATGCCCCAAAGATAATTTTTTAAGCATTTAAAAGTAGTAGCTATACGATTTTCAGAAGCTTATTTAACCCCAGAGCTGACAGTTCTAATCACAGATCTGCAGTTTATCTGGTTTATGGTTTTTTTCTCTAAGACTAAACTATCTGTATCCTATAAAGTCTCAAGAAAAGAAAACTGAGAGATCAATTTAAAAGGAGCACTCTGCTATCAAGACAAAGTACCAGCCAACAGATTTTTAAGTAGTTATATGAAGTGATGAAGTGCATAAAACCAATAATTTTACTAAGAGCAACGGAATGTAGTCGATTAAGTGATTAAAAAAACAAAAGAAAAATAAAACAATGCTGTTCAACTCCCTACCTTAATTCTACAGGAGGCTGCAGGGCATTCAAACTTAAGGTACTTGTGGTATAAAGTAACCTCTTCAGTTTCACTAGAAAAATAAAATAAACAAACTTTGACATCAATATACAACCTACTAAACTTCTTTGTAGAAGTACACTACATTGGTAAATATTTAGATAAAAAAACAAGACTGCCTGGAACACATTTCTAACGCAGATTTATGGTTTCCAACAGCAGTTTTCATTTCTAATTTTTAGCAGGTTTTTACTTTCTAATAGCAGCTTTAATGCTTATATGCAACTTGTAAGGAATCTTATCAAATATGCATGTAAAAACTTACTCCTATGTGTGCATGCCCTGTGCACTAGACAAGCTTTTGAGCTTCAGTACATTATTCACACATCCTCCCTGAGGCTCGGAGTCGGCCGGTTTCTATTTAGCTAATTAAGCAGCAGATGTGCCATGTAATGACTTAAAACAGAAACACTGCTTTATTTCCCCCGGCAAAGCATGCAAGGAAGTATTGAAGGGGAAAACAAAACCTTTTCTAAATCTTCTCTCTTGTTCTCCGAAGTGTGAGATGACTCCTTATCAAAAAGACAAGAGGTCTCTCATAGAAGCCAAGAATGGGTTGGGTTGGAAGGAACCTTAAAAGCCATCCAGTGTCACCTCTGCCATGGGCAGGGACAAATTCCACTGTCCCAGGCTGCTCCAAACCCCAGTGTCCAACCTGGCGTTGGGCACTGCCAGGGATCCAGGGGCAGCCACCGTTTCTCTGGGCACCCTGTGCCAGGGCCTGCCCACCCTCTCAGGGAAGAATTTTTCCCTAATATCTCATCTAACCCTGCCCTCTCTGTCAATGTGAAGCCATTCCCCTCGTCTTATCTCTCCATCTCTTGTCCAAAGTCCCTCTCCAGCTCTCCTGCAGCCCCTTCAGGGCACTGGAAATGGCTCTGGCGTCTCTCCAGGCGCTTTCTCTTCTCCAGGCTGAACAAGCCCAATTCTGGCAGCCTTGTAAAAGCCATCGGCTCTTTACCAGCAGGAGCACCTCACAGAGACGCACACAGAGCACGAGGCTGCCCGGAGCGTGTGCGGGACCCAGCACCGCCCGTGCCCCACCACTCACCCCGGGGCCGGGCGGGTGCCGCGGCTCTGTCCCCGGCCGGTGCCGCAGTACTCCTCGCCCACGTACACCTCCATGTTCCGGGCCTGGCTCACGATCCCCACGGACACCATCTCGGCGCCGGGCCGGCACTGCAGCCGCAGCTCGCAGGGCTCCTCGCCGCCCTCCGGCCGCTCCGCCACCACAGCCTGGCTGCTNGCTCCCTCAGCCCGGGGGAGGCTCAGGGGGCGCGGCGAGCCGGAGTGGAAAACACCTCTGAGATTCCCGAGTCCGCCGTGTGACCCCAACATCACCGTGCCAGCCGTACCTTGGCGCCGAGTGCCGCGTCCGGTCTTCCCTTAAACACCTCTGGCTCTCTCGCCTCCCTGGGCAGCCCATGCCGATGTCTGATCGCTCCTTCTGAGAAGAAATTCCTCGTTACGTCCAAATTAAACTTACTGTGGCGCAGCTCAAGACCATGTCCTCTTGTCCTGTTCTTGGTTGCCTGGGAGAAGAAACTGACCCTGGAGTGCCAGGGGAGGATTAGGGTGGATATCAGGAAAAGGTTCTTCCCCCACTGTGTGATCCAGCACCGAACAGGTTCCCCTGTTGGACTCGATATCTCAGAGGTCTCTTCCAACTGAAATGATTCTTGGATTCTGTGAAACTTGCTAATATGTCAAAATCTGGAGCAGCGGGATTCTCCCGAGTCGTTTGCTGATAGCGCACCACGCAGGAGAGAGGCTATGAATAAAAGAAGCCATAAATAAAAGATGGGGTTCATTTAATTTTCAGTAGGATCTCAGCTTCTGGAGTCGGGGAATGCTGCTCCTGAGGCTGTGGCTGACACAGACCCAGGGAATGAGAGGATCAAGTTCTGCTTCCAGCCAGTGCTCAGTGCGGGAATGTTCAGGATGTTCTGGGTCTGTGACTCTCGGGAAATGGATCTGAAAGGGCTTTGACAAGCTAATACTGCAAATACAGACAGAATTCTGCTTTTTGTCACTTAAGGCATTGTTTTATGGGATTTACCAGCAATGGAAAACTGAATTTTCTCTGTTTTAATCGAAGAATTAATTAAAATTAATTAATGTAAATGTTTGAGTGTGTTGTTTCAGTCTCATTTTTGCGTTTCAAAATGCACTTGATACTTCAGAAATGCGTTGCAAACTCATCCAGTTTTAGAAGTGTTTTATTTTCTGCTTTTGTTGGCAATGTGGTTGAATGGAAGACTACTCTGACCCTGGAAGAGCGATGGTCTGCACAAAATTATGGACTTTTGGTGAGCAGGATTGTGTTTAACATGGAAGGGACTGGGTAAAACCTCTGTTTTGGGGATTTTCATGTGTTTGTATGCATAATATTTTACAGTAAAGATGAAAACACGGGAGACAAGAAGCTGAAATTTCAAAGAGTAAATTGATTCATATTAGAGTTTTTTACAGAGCTGGCAGTAGCCAGGATAAACATCCTAAACACTGTATTTGTCAGTAGAAATATTTTATGTTTCTAATCTCGTGTGATCTCACCGTGAGATGAAAGTCCTTTAGAATAAACCAGTTTAATCCTGACACAGAACGTGCTCTTTCTCCAATCAGCATTTAAGAATGGGCTGCTTTTTATTTGCATTAGGCTGTCTGACCAGTTTTCTCACAAGCCTGGTGGATTAAATTTTACTTCCCATTTCCTCAGCAGAGATGCAGTATCAGAGAGCTCTTTCTGTTGTTTACCTTTGGAGCAGACGGTTCTCGTTCTTCTGGTTCCCTGCAGAGCAGCCAGAGCCAGCTCGGATGCTGGAGTAGTTTCCCTGGGAAGTCATGTTAATGCACAGCCTATTTTTGTTCACTTTTGGACTCATTTTTATTGGAAACCCTTTTTGGATAAAAGGTAAGCTTTCTTTTTTTTACATATTCAGAAAGTTTCTCCGAGTTTGCTTGTACCCTGATTGTAATGATGCACACCCTTCCCAAGGAGTCACAGCTCTCCCTGTGCTCATTGAGAGAATCTTGGCAAAGATTACAGGTTGGAAGTTTTTATAGCTGAACTCTTTGTGGGTTTTTTTCCTCCAGGATGTAGTAGATTATTTAAATATATTTTTCTGTGCAGGACACTGGTTGTGACAACTGCAGCTACACTCTCATCAACAGTAGAGACTATAGAAAAACATTTTCCCTAATGTGAGGGAAATTCCTACAATTTCATTATAATTTTTCACTAACTCATCTCCATTTATGATTTAGCTTCATATTTTAGATTTAAATGTAACACCTGAAATGCTCCTTAGAAAGTGGTGTTTTTATGACATGCATCAAAGGTGGTTTCCTGCTTTCAGGTGTCAAAATTTGAATTGTTAAAAGAGCATCTCCATGGTTAGTTCAACTTACACTCGACTCATGAAACAGAACGAATTTGTGATTTAGATAATAAAATTATTGAAGATTAGAAGCAAACTCGGGATATCAAGTGCTGATATTTTTTTCAGACCTGTTTGCTAATACCAACTTCCACATTTTGATTGCAATTGCAGCCTGTAATGTTAAACATATGCTACCTGCACCTAGCTTTTAAAAATCCTGATGTTATCTAACAGGTAGAGATCAGCATTACACTGGAGAACCCTCCTCCTCACTTTGAATGGCTGGTTGTGTGACTTTTTTGCAATTATGAATTCCTTTCACAGGAATGTGGAAGGCTGAGGGTGTCTTTGTACTAATATAAGTGTGAAGAAATCACTTTGTTTCCTTGTAAAAGAACGATTTATTAAGGAAGAAACCACTTCCATTGCTAAAACCCATGTTATTGTTGATTCTGTTTAAAAGCAAATGGTTGTGTCTCTGTTGATCAAACCAGTTGATGAGCAGACAAGAAAAAGGAAGATGAATTCAACTTCACACAATTTTACAAATAGTCACTGGAGATTGTTTTTGTCTTTATAAAACCATTTACCTGAAACCAGCTGCTTGGCAGGCTTCTTATCTTTAGCTTCCTGCATTAGCATGTTGTTCTGGAGATAATTCTGATATCATATAAATGGCTACAAACCTTTTGCAAAGATCTGACTGTTGCTAGAACAAATAAAATGCAAGATTAGGCAATGGCAGAAGGCAGCGTGGTGAGCCAGGTTTTCTTCCACAGGGACATGGATGAATTATATCCAGAGGACAACTAAAACTATTCCTTAGTCAGGACAATGGAGAAAGGAGAAGGCCAGTTCTGCACCAGTTTTCTGTGGTACATCAGATTAAAAGTGTAGGTCATGGAATTAAAAATGATAGACAAAGTCACAAAGTTAATAATCCAGAATAGGAGAGCATTAGGATTTTGTTTAAATACTTTGATAGTTTTTCTTTGTGTGCTCCAGAAGATCCCAGCTTTAATCCAAAGTAACTTTTTTTAAAGTCAAATTGATCATTCCTGAACTATTTCCCTCCTCCATTTCTGGCTGGATCAGAGTAGGCTTTTGGCAATCACCACTGTGCAGGTGCCAACATAATGCCTTATCCTTACTGATTCTTTACCAATTTCAAACTTTATTTTCAGCTGTATCCTCTGAACACACATCCAGACTTTCTACATTAGAAATAATCATTCCTCGAAGTCTGATGGGCAAAGAGAAACATCACCCATATCTTCATGAGGTTTGTTATTCTAACTGATTTTATTTCTGATGTTGCTGTTTTTCACAATATTGTCCTACATTACACACACACACAATGTGTGGTATATAGAGATTTTTATAATGATATGTGCCCCACACTCTGTCTTCTGATTCTTAGTGTTTTCAACCAGTTTTAAGTAAATTTGTTCTCACAAAGGCCTGTGACTGTACTCTGAGTGCCTTCCAAACTTCTAATCCTGTTAATGACCTTGAAAGGCAGAAATGAGAAGGAACACGAAGAATATTTCCATTTCTTCTGAGTCAGATTAGATGTTGAACTTGATCAAACATCCATGCTGCCCGTGTTCTGAGCTTTGCATAATAACCAGAGGATTTCAGCCATGTAGCACCCAAAGGATAAAAATGGTCCCAACAGGGTGGCACAGGTTAAAAGATGAGTTAAAAGAGAAACCTGAGTCTTAATTCTTCAGTTCTGAGGTAACTTACCTTTGTGCCAGATAAAGAGTTCATTTACTGAAATAACTGTTAGCGAAACACCATTAGTCACCTTTGTGCAAACCAATTAGGGGATAAAAGGCTGGGAGTCGTTTATCTGATTTACATAGGGAGTGTCACAGAGCATGACCTGGTACTTAGCAAAGAGTGCACACATGGGCTATGCCCTCCTGTCCTCTGAAGGAAAATATAGATTAATAGAATTTGAACTTTACATAGGAAAGAATGTTCAGTGTGCTGCTGAAAGTTTGAAATATGGAAGCCTGAGGGTTAGGAATCTGTGGTTTTACACTTAAAACATACACAGTAGTTGGACCTGTCTTGTCAAGCAGAACGTGGAATTAACAAAACCAAATAGAAAAATCACCTAATTAAGTGATGTCTTTTGTTCTGTTTTCAGGAGCATTCAGATGACAGTCTTTCTTACTCAGTTAAAACCAGAAATGGAACATATCTCCTAAAGCTGAAGAAAAATAAGTATGTGATAGAGTGTTCTAAGGAATTGTCCTGTTTCAGGGTTAGTTGCATATAGATTAGCATTTTTATACTGGAAAAATTCAGAAGAAACCATTTAAATGGCAGACTGTAGCAACCACAAAATTACTCTGTTAAATAGTATTAAGTATAATGTCTCTGTTATGGTAATATCCTGCAAATAGAAGGGAAAAATAATTTTTCTAGCTGTGAACAAATTTATTTTGATTATTTTTTATTAGCAGTGCAAGATACAACATTTCAGAAAATCCTTAGGGAAAATTAGAATTCAGTTCAACACTAGTTTTTTATTAGCAGGGCAGAGGGGTTTTAGCTGTGTTGTACTTGAACAAATTTTCTGTTTCTCTTGTTCCTCATTCCTGAGTCTATGATAGGCCAGGTCCTTATGCAACTTAGATTCCTCTCTAGGGCTATTTCAGTTAAAAATAATAAGTTTCAAAATAACATATTTTCCAAAGACTCCAGCTCATTTTAAGGCATTTTGTTTCATGTGCCTGGATTTTAATAATAATTTAGCATTGAGTGTGCTGCTAACAGTTTGTAGCACTTACCAGGACTCTTGACTTGTTTCTTGTTTCTAGATCATTAAAAGAGCAATAAATTTTTTTTTTCCAGAAAACTTCTTAGTGATGACTTCAAGCTGTACACATATGGGAAAGATGGGAAACTGCAGGCAACACCATCCAAAAATGAGGTATTGTACATATTAAAACTTCCCCTTTGTGTAAGAACTTCCTCAAACCAGGGGGCCAATAAAAAATAGATTTGCTGGGAATGAGACTTCTGTGAGTTTTCACAGTGCAGCATTTCTGTTTAACAGTTACCAGTGATCTAGGCATGAGGTTCATGGGGGACTGGGCTGTTTGTGTGAAAGGATTTGCCAGGAGATTATGCCAAGCCTGAATTTGAGCCACTTTTGTATAATATGCAATTTAAAGTAAAATGGCAGCATCAAAGATCTATAGTTTTTAGGTCCTATATCAAACAAGCCTTATAAACACTTCTATATTTAATTTCAATTTTAAACTGCATGTGAGCTCAGTGACACTTAATTGGGTGGTTTGTGCATGAAAAATCTTCTCAGAGCTGCCTTTGAGAGGACTTTAAGAACAAGGTGAGCTAGGTAGATTAAAATATTTTTTTAAAAGATGGTGATGGGTTAAACTAAAAAGCTGGCTGTGTTCTAGAACCAAGGGACCAAAGGCTACTTTAGGTACTCATGTCAAGTGATATTCTTCTTCAAGAAGGTCAGGATTACTTTCCAAGTAGGGAACTCTGTAAATTTTTAACAGCCAGCCCTGATGTCTTGCAAATAATATGGTTAGTCAGAAAATAAGTTTCTAGTTGAAGGCAACCATCTTGTTTTGTCACTAATTATGTGGGTTTGTTGCATTTCAGACACACTGTTATTATCATGGCATTGTTGAAGGAATTGCTGACTCCACACTTGCTCTTAGCACATGTGATGGCCTTAGGTATTTCCTCTTCCTATTTTTTTTTTTTGTATTTCACCTTTTGATGAAACTGGTTTTATAGTTTTCCTCAACTCTCACTTCTTTCCCCTTTTCCAAAATCCTTTACAGAAAAAAAGATAATATGAGAGAAACCAGAATAAATATAGGCAGAACCTGAGCACGAACTCGGGTTTCTAGTACTTGATATGAATGTCTTGAGCAGAGATAATTTTGTAGGAAAAATCTTACCTGATGAAGTTTTTGTTGAACTTAAAACCCTCCTGCAAACTATTTTATCTTAATGGATATTTTTCAAAAGACAAACCATATCCTTGAAAAAATTTGTCCAAATGTGAACCATTTTTAGTGTTTCAAATACAGTAAAACTGCAAATAGGATAGAATTCACCCATGTATCTTTCAGCTGAAGTTTCACAGAGAGATGTCACTCACAATAAATCAGGGCATATCCTGGCATTCCTTTAAATGACTTGAGATAAAGGCTGAAAGAGACCCTTTGCATCAGCTCTGTACCCACAACCCAGACTCATTTACTAACAATTTGGCTTTATTCTCCTTTTTGTCTTTCTTTTCTAACTGATTCAAGAAGCCCACACTTGTTGAGTATTTTACATAAGTTCTGTTTTGTCTTTCATTGAGCATTTGAACTTACCTCCATATTAATATAATTAAAAATAATAATTTATTTCAACATAGTGTTTAAGTATCCAGCTGTCATTCATTCACCTAGCCATAACCATGAGGGGAAAATGATGGAATAATGTTTCATTCTTTTATGATTGTTAGGGGAATTCTCTACATTGGTGGCAAGTGGTTTGGAATGGAGCCCCTCAACACATCCAGCACGTTTGAACATGTGCTTTATGAACTGGAACATGTGCAGGGTATCCCCTTCCACTGTGGGGTGCTGAATGGCAGCCTGGAGCAGGAGATGTTTGTGAAGCAGTCTGTGAAATACACATTTTCATCAAACAGCACCTCCAGCAGGGACAGGCTCCTCAGGGTAAATACATTTCTGTTTCTCCCTTGAGCTGCAGTCCAAGAGGCATCTCCAGAGCTCTTGCTCTGGCACAGCATCACTGCAAGTGGGATTGATCTGGCAGGACATTTCCTTGTGGCCTTCATTTTCATGGACACCAAGCTGGTGGGAGGCCTGCTGAGGAAATCCTGGAACAGAAGAGCAGCACAAAGGGGATCTCACATAGCTTGAAGCAACCCTGCAGTGGAAGAGCAGAGTGTGCCCAGGACAGCCATGGACAGGGCACAAAAGACATGAACTGCCATCCAGTTCATCCATCCCAGTGTCTGACCCAGTGTGAATTACTGACATAAAGATGTTTGTGTGACAATCTAACACAAATTGAGGCCACATTAGAAATGCAACATTGCTTTATACACACATGAAGTGAAAGTCATAAGAAAGATAATTAAAACACCTTGTACTCATTATATTAACTTATTGTGCCTTCTAATTTGCAGGAGAAGCGAGCTGTCCTGCCCCAGAAAAGCTATGTAGAATTATTTGTGGTTGTGGATCACAACAGGGTAATTATATCATCCAACACTAAATACATATTATTATTTTGTGAATTCTTTTCCTCTGACATTGTCATGGTATTTTACAGTTTTTGCTGAAGAATTCTGATCCTGCTGCAGTGCAAAAGGAAACAGTGGAGCTGATTAATTATGTTGATGGGGTAGGTCAGATAAGTTGTCTGGATGCAGTAGTTTCTGTTTTACCATACTGCTCAGAAGAGCAGCTAATGCTGTTCTGAAACTGGATTTGGAAGTTGTACAATTTGTAGCACAGTTAGAGCACATCACCAATCTCTGCACAAGCCTTGTAGAGGTGCAAGCTGAGGCAGAGATGCAAGATGTTTTTAAACCACTTCTGTGTTCTCCAGGAACATGAACTCTCCAGTATGTTTTACATTTTTTGGAAGAGCATTTCTCATGTCTGTAGCTTTTTGTTAAGAAAACTGTCAGTGCTGTGAACAATTCCATAAGGTTTTTGATCTGTTCCCAGGTTCTCCTCAAGACAATTAACTAAGGAAAGAAATGGACATGGGCTTTCCAAAAGTTATGTTTAGGTACTTTCATAAAGTAGATTGTTTTCAGTTATACTTAATTTTATATTCTAATTTTTTTATTTTACAATTTATAAATATTATATATTTGATTTATAAATGTATTTCGTTTCAAAGAAACTAAAGTTGTGTCTTGATCACTATGTTCAACTTATTGTTTACTCAGCAGTAGTGAAATGATCTTTCAGAATTTCATCAGAACAGGCTGAGGCCATTAATGATCTTTTTTTTTTTTTTCAGATGTATAGAGCATTAAACATCCAGATTGTTTTGGTTGGATTAGAGATTTGGACAGATGCCAACCACATACCTGTAATGGATGGTTCAGCTGGAGATGTGCTGAGTAGATTTGTTTCTTGGAGACAGAAGGATCTTCTGAAGCGCTCAAGAAATGATGTTGGTCACCTCATAATGTAAGCCTGCATTCAGTGGGAGAACCAGCCATGCTCCCAGGGTTAATGTATATGATTTAGTGGTTGCATATTAATTAAAATGTACTTGGAGTAAAATTGTCTGCACTTCCAAACTGGTTTAACCTGGAAAAATGACAATAAACCGAAATGGATTCTTAAGGGTTAATAAACTCCAGGGACTGGGTGACCTCCAGAGGTCCCTTCCCACCTCAGCCATTCTGCAATTCAGCACATAGGCACAGCAGACTTAGGTGTTTGATCATTATTTTCAAGCTCTTCTATCCAGATATTCATTATTAATCACAGTGAAACCTTGCTAAGGTGATAAATTTCTTCTTGACTTCAGGAACACCAAATTTTGCCTTGCAATATTTCTTTCACAGTCATCAGTGTCTTTTAGTAGAAATCATGAACTTTCAACCCATCTTTAACACCACCTCCAAACTGCTTTTGTTGCAGAGGGAGAAGCTCTTTCAGTGGATCCATTGGAATGGCTTTTGTGGGGACTGTGTGCTCACATGTCCAGGGAGGCTCAATCAGCACTGTAAGTACATCATAATTTGGGTATGGAAGAAACTGGTCCTTGACCTTCTTGGTCAAATCACCCTGGTTTTGGGTACTGGTCTTGGAGTTGGATGGTTTCTTATGGAAAAACTTGGGCATATTTTACACCTTTTTTTTCCTTTTTTTTTTTTAAGTACATCCAATTTCTCTCTTTGTCAAATTCACTTGGCTCATTTAGTCTTCAATGACTTCTTTTGATCATCTTTTGTGATTCATCTAACTCAGTATTGCACAATCTCATCCTTATACCATTGAAGTTCATAACCACAGGGGTTTGGGATGGGAATGCATCTACAAAATTATGGTGGGGGTTTTTTACTCTTTAAATAAATATAAAGTGAACATAATGCACTGTAGTCTCAAGTGGCTGGAATTCCTTACAATAGGGCTGTAAACAGGCAAAAAGTTTTTAAAAATTAGTACAAAACTATTTTTTTCTCCAATCTTGGGGCAGAACCAGTAACTCCAGAGGTTTCTGGCCTTAAAGTATGAATACCACAACACTGTGGACAATCTCAGAAGCAGATTCTGTTCTTTAAGAGTACATTTGTTGTTGAAGACTCCTTTGAAATCAGTGCCTAATGATGAGAATAGAATAGAATAGAATAGAATAGAATAGAATAGAATAGAATCACACAGAATAAAACCTGCAATGATGCTCCAGACTAGCTTATTATCCAGAATATGATCTTCAGGGAAGGAGTGGCAGAATCTGACCCTACCTAAAAATAAAGTGACAAATTATCAGCCCTTGCTGCTTTTACCTTGCAATACAATTTGGTATTCTGCCTTGATAGTCCCTGAGAGCTTTGTGGTTGGGAGTACATCACTGGGTACAAACAGTCTTTTCCTCAGTTTCACTTTTTTTAACCCTGATTCTCTTTTTTTAGCTGAATCATAACAAAATGTTACGTCACGCCACAGTGGTGGCACATGAGCTGGGGCACAATCTTGGGATGAAACACGATGATAAGAGGTGTCCTGCATCCTATATCATGCACAGCACAGATAAGTAAGATTTCCAGTTATTTCATTTTAATAATTTATTTTGTTTGCAGTGGTTATACTTTACAAGCTGTAAAATTCCTATGAATCTGGAAGAACTTTAGTGAATGGGGAGTTGTTTGACAAATTTAATCACAGAGATGGATTCACTGACTTAGGATTTGACATAATTTTAATTTATTTGAAATTTTATCTGTTTTCTGGCCCGATCATTCTTTATCTGTAGCATTCCTAAAAACATAATTGTATTTAATTATTTTTTTTAAATAATACTGTGTTGCTGGGGTTTATTCACCCTGTTGAGAATGCTTTACATGTACTCCCTGGGTTCCTGCAAATATGCAACAAATTATTTAACAGTCAGTTTAAAAAAAAACTTCTTGCCTAATGTTTCCTTCAGTTCATCTGTTCTTTGGTTCCCCTTAAGAAAAAAAGGGTCATAATATTTAATTTATCCCCAATTGTATTAATAAATCAGGGTAACTGAACACTGGACAAAACTGCTCTAGGAAGGTGTATTCCTCATTTCTTAGGGATTCCAAGTTAAGAATAATGTTTTTTTAATAAAATATAATTTTTTAATCAAACATTTTTAGACTCAGTATAGAAAAGGAATTTCTAAGGCCTGTTTCATACAGGACACCAGAATAGATAATATGATGGTCTCTGGCTTCAGAAAGCATTCATATTACAATAGTATTTTAAACTTCTAATACTGCACTTTAGGGCAAAGTAAAATAAAAATTAACTATCTCATGATCACCTAGCATTATGAAATACAATATTTATTATGGATCAACAATATTTTAAGAGCTTGAGCTCTATGTTCTCCTGTAAGCAAAATATTTATAATAATAAGATATTGTGTTTTCCAGTGGATCCAGGAATTTCAGCACCTGTAGTGCTGATGATTTCGAGGCCTTTATTCTAAATGGAGGAGGAAACTGCCTAAGAAATCCTCCCAAAACAAGTAATGTGTACAAAGAACCTGTCTGTGGTAATAATGTGGTCGATAACAACGAAGAATGTGACTGTGGAAAACCACAGGTAATACATGAAATTGAGCTGGATACTTGAATACTATATTATTATATTATATCACATCATATTATATCATATCATACCATATTATATATCATATCATGTCTTTCTGTATAATACTGGCCTGTTTGCATTATTATCTGAGGAGTTTTCCTTGTAATTTTGCATTTTTGCAAGTGATATCAAGATAAAGTTTAGTAAAAGCTTAAAATCATTCTTTGATTTTGATGTGGACTCAGTTAAGGGCTATTGGACTTCACAGAACATTGAGGCACTGCTGAGAAAGAAATGAAATTCAGAGCAAAGTGTGTGGGAACACCACTGGGTTTTGTGCTGGTTTTAGCAGCATGGATATTTCTGTTCCATGACAGAGACTGTTAATCTATAGAACAGGTACAGGTTTGTTAACTGTAACCCTTAAACTTTGCCCACACAAAATGACTTTTGAGAGTCACATTTGCATTGTCAAAATGACCCTCCAAGAATGGGATGTATTGGCTCGTTCTTCAGAAGGTAGAAGTGCCTCAAAAAAGGCATCAGGAAATCAAAAAGCTGCCAGCAAACCCTGGTTCCACTGGCATCCCTGTGCCACAACACACCAAAACAGGTGTTTTTCTGCTGATAATAAAATAGCAACACTGTCTGCTGGTTCTTTTTAAAGCAGGAGAATGTGAGCATGACACAGACGGTTATTTAAAGTTTGGCTTGTGCATCCACTTGGATTGATGAGGTACTTTCCTGGCTATATAAGGAAAACAGTATCCCCTTTCAATGTTCTCAGGAATGCTCCAACCCCTGCTGTGATGCTGCAACCTGCAAACTCACACCTGGCTCACAATGTGCTCAAGGACTGTGCTGCAAAAACTGTAAGGTACACAGTGCTTTATTAAACTAAATTGCTACTATTCACTAAGATTTTTTAATGTTTGAAAACAGCTATCCTAGTTCTCTTGGCATATTTTCAAATTACATTCACCAGTAAAAGAGCATGTAACAAGAGAATTTGCCTTCCTTAAAATATTCCTAGTTGTCTTTGTTTCACTCTAGAACTTCCTGTGTTGCAAACTGAAAGTGTCCTTCCTCTCTGGTCCTAGTTCAAAGTGGCAGGAGCTGAGTGCAGAGCAAAACAAGATGTCTGTGACCTCCCTGAGTACTGCAATGGCAGCACTGCCTACTGCCCAGATGATGTTTACATCATGAATGGTCACCCCTGCAGCAACAGCAAGGCTTATTGCTACTATGGAGTGTGCCAGAGCTTTGATTCACAGTGTGAATCCATATATGGGAAAGGTATGGTTAGCATTTAATGTAAAGCCATTTGTAGGTCCCTCATAGACATTTCCAGTTTTTCTCTTTTTTTCTGGTATTTTTCAGACACCTGATTGAGATTCACTTTTTTTTTTTTTTTTGTACAGGAGCAAGAAAAGCACCTGATATATGCTTTGAAAAAGCAAATATTAAAGGAGATAGGTTTGGAAACTGTGGAATGAAAGGTGGAGTGTACAAGAAGTGTCCTGTCCAGTAAGTCATCACCAAATAAAACTAACCTTAAAATCTTCAATGTAAAACATATATTGTTACAAAGCCTTAAAGTGAGAGATTTAAAAGAGTATTCTTTTAAATGCAAGCTGAAAAGTTGGAATGGATTTGCACTGATAGTGATTTTTATCTGTTCACCCTGTCTCTGAATGTCCTTCATTCCATACAGGCACAGTCTGTGTGGGAAGCTCCAGTGCACATCTGTCAGTCTTCAAAACCTTCCAGCCTGGAGCGTTGTCAATAACGCATCCGGGGTTCTGTGCTGGTCCTCTGACTTTGACTTGGGATCAGATATCCCTGATCCTGCTCAAGTTCATGATGGGACAGCCTGTGGAGAGAACAAGGTAAGAAGAATCACAGCAGCCTGACAGAATATAGCCCAGGTGGAAAGTTCTGAACTTTGAAAAACATTACCTGGCTCTCTTGTCCATGTGCCATAACACAATAAAAATCTTTTGAGATCAATACCTACAAACAATTAATTAGCTCTTCAAGAACTGGGGTGCTACTTAATCAGTCATTCAAATTACTCCATCAAAGTGCATCCACTGAGTTAAGCCAACCTGAGACAAATAGTGATAAAATTCTGAAATACTGACTTGTATCAGTCCTTTTTCTTAACATGTAAGGGAAAGCTGCAGACTTGTAAACATATGAGCTTATATAGTATATTTATAAAAGGATGGGATTTTTTTCAAGTTTTGTGTTTGCAATGCACTAATTACTTGTTCCAGGCCTGTGTAGGTTTTGAATGTGTTGATGCCAGATATCTGGGCTACAGCTGTGATGTAAAGCAGAAGTGTAATAATAATGGGGTGAGTATCTGGTGCTTTATGTACTGTTTCTAGACTGTGCAAATTCCCTGTATTAAAGCAATAACCAGGCAGGTGGCTTTGTTTTTTCCTGATCTGCATTAAAAGTTAAATCACTTATTTTACCTGTAATTCATGTTGCCAGAACACTGCAAACCTCTTAGCACTAACATTGAGAGGCATTTCTTCTGAATTTCCCAAGGGAATTTTCTTAACATTACTGAGCTGGTGAATTGTAAAAGGAAAATATTCCTTTGAGGATGACAGTCTGGTAATTCCTGATTTACTTATGTGTCTGTGAAAAATCAAAATGGAAGTCCAAAGACTGTAAAACTAAGGAGGTTTCTAGACAGTGATTTATTGCAGGCCAATAACACAAATGTTAACTTCAAGAGAATTACCATGGGGTATCAGGATCACTCAGTAGTTTGGGATGTTATGGAGGAGCAAAGCTTATTCTCAGTTAAAATTCCACGTATTTCTATGGAATACTATGCAGTATTTCTTGGTTCCACATGCAATTCCATGAGCAGAGCTCCAAATCTGTACCAAAGGTTTAAGTGGCCACTCTCAGGGAGGTATTTTTGGGCTGTAGGGGCTGTAGGGGTGTGACACCACCAGGAGCTGTCCCTGCCTGACTCATGACTCCCTTTTGTTTGGGCTGTAGGTGTGTAACAACAATGGGAATTGCCACTGCAATCCAGGGTGGGCCCCTCCATTCTGTAACCACTCTGGCTATGGTGGGAGTGTTGACAGTGGCCCAGCTCACACAGGTAGGACATTGAAACTGGCCCTCATTCTGCCCCAGGGATTCAGAAAATCATTACTAACAACAGCTTCTTTTCAACTGTTTTTTTTTCCCTACTGTATGAGGAAAAAATTTTTTCCTACTGTTTGAGTCACTTATCATGACTCAAAGAGCAAACAGTATTATTTGATTATGAAGTAGTTTTTGCTGGCCTTTACACCAAAATGTTTTCCATCTCTTTGTCTAAAAGCAAAGTTCATACTCTGTAGCTTTCTGAGGAAAATCAGTGATCTTTCTAGGGGCAGAAACCATTCCTGTTTTACTAAAAGTTACAAAAATTTGTATTTTGGGAAAGGGAAAAATTGTTTTGTATTTATTAAAAGTTTAAGAAGGCAAATCAAACATGCAGAGCAGTTGTGGAAAGCAAATACAAAATGAATTTGTCTGCTATAGAATTATTGAAAAAATATATGGAAAAGGAAAAACATTGCATATACAGAGGGTGGGTAAGGCAGAAAGAACTTGTAATACCATAGGGCAAATTCCTACTTTTCTGATTGTAGGATGTTATAAATTTCAGTAAAGTTACTAATTTTAATCTACGATAATTTAAAGATTGTACTTTTTACAACAGAAAATAGCTTTAACATTTTAAATTTCTTGATTTCAATTCTTTTTCCCTAGATACATCACTTCGGGATGGGCTGCTGATTTTCTTCTTCCTTGTGCTGCCAGTAACCATCCTTGCTGCAGTAGCAGTAATGAAACGTGATGCAATTAGGAGAAAACTTTGCAGGAAAAGCAGAGGACAGCCCAGGTATTTCCCTTCTTACAGCTGCCATTCCTACACGTGACAGTGTGCTCCAGGTCAGTGCAGAGACCCTGGAGGATGCTTTACCTACACAAAGAATTCCACACCTCCTAAGAGACAGGACTGCCCTGCTAACAGCAGTACTGGGGAGTTTGCAGCCCATCCCCTGCTGCTTGGTAGTTCCACCCAGACACTCCACTTGGCACTTCTCAAGCATTTTCCCCCACGTACATTGCACTTTCCTGTTACTGATAATTGTACTGCACAGACATGGGGCAGAGCAAATTTCTACTACTTGTCAAGTCCAGAAAATGGTGGACTCAGAGCAGAATTCAGATCTCTGAGCTGCAGCCTTGTCCTTGGAAAATGCTGCATCCCTGAAGGATTCTCCTGATGATGTGGTTTCTGTTTCAGGGGTAACAATGGGCAGGAACCAAAGCAAGGCAACAGAGCAAGTCATGCCACAGGAAATAATCACGTAAGATACTGGATTATTTCATATTGGGTACTCCAAACTGTACAATGCCTTTTCTCCAACACAGTTAATCATGACTTTTTGATAGATCAAAACCACCTGTATTAATTCTTCAGCCAAACACTGGAGATGCTGCTTAGCCAGACCGTGGGTCTAGTTCTGATATAACTGAATAAAAATTATCAAAACAAAATGTTGCAAGAGAATATGAAGAAAGTCCCAGCAAATTAGAACTGCTTCTAAACTGCCATTAGTTTAAGACTGAATAATTACCTACATTTTTTGTTTTCTGCTAACCTGATTTTCTGCAATGTTTTTTCCAGCCTGCTGCATCAAGTCACAATATTTTTACCATATTGCATCTTCCTGGCACAAGGTTTGTAGTATTTAAAACCTTCTTCACTTCACCTTTCCTATGTTTCTGTTGCTGTAAGTGAAGTTATTGATGTCTCATGTCCTGCTTAGGGGGATTTTTCATGCAGCATCATGAGCTGTAATAGATTAAAGGCTTGAAGGAGAAAAGTTGCTTTACTGCTTGTTTAGTCACCGGCATAAACACAGGTAAATGCTGCAAGGGAGAGGAAGGGGCAGACAGAGTTAGGTGTAAATGCTAGAAACTGTTTAAAAATGGTCAAGAACCAGTTTAGAAATGTCAGGTGTCTCAAGTCATGAAATACTAACCCCAATGTGTTTTCCATGCTTCAGGCAGCCAGTCCAGACCCAGCTTCCTGCAGCTTCCTCGGAACCTCAGCGACCTCCAGTCCCTCCTAGACCAGTTGTCTGAAATGTTTCTTGGGAATCCTCAAACAATTCTGTCAAGCAACTGGCCTGAAAAACACGTTAAAGGATTTAAATGTTCCAGTGCTCTCCCTGTGCAGCCAAAATGCCTTTGGAAAGCAGGTCCCTCTGGGAAGGACCGGGTGCCAGGAGGCACTGAACACAGATTTGGTGATATCCCACTGTTTTGCTACTTGCTGCTGGCTGTGTTTGTGCCTCCTCTACCTCATCTCTTGGTTTTATAAATCACAGCCTAAAGTTCAACTTGCACAGGATTGAGAGTGTCAGAGAACAGGACTCTTCCACAGTGCTGCTTCACTCTCAGGCCACAGAGAAGGGAACTGCCAGGGCCCCCGAGGGCCTGCAGAGCCAGGCCTGGGGACAGTCCCTGTGCCCTGCTCTGACACCTGCCTGCCATCAGCCCTACCAAAGGTGGGGCCCAGAGCCCACCTCTCACAGCCCACCAGCCGTGTCAGCTTCCATTTCAGAGAGTTTATAAAAGCAACCTCATATGGGGACACCAGAAACTCTGTAGGTCATGTCCCCGAGTCTGAAAGAACCCATCCATCTCTTTTGTTACAGAAAATTTGGGATATTGGGAAATACACTGTACAGCTCCACACTGGTTCAATGTTTACTGGGTTTTGCAGCTTGGGATTTTTCCTAGGAACGGATTCCACTACAAAAGCAACTTTTGTCATTCTAAGTGGGACAGGTGGAAACCAGCACTGGTTTAAAAGAGGATGTATGGAGTGGCACAGTTTGTCCCAATGGGCCTCCATCAAATGTCTCCGTGTAGGAGATGGATCCAGGAGATCCAGGGAAAAGAGTCTCCACCAGGATGGAGAAGCAGCTGCAGTGCAGAGACCAACTCGCTGCCAAGAACAAAGCTGTGGATATGGAGCCACCTTTCCTTGGGGACTAAAGCACACCCTGGCTGTGTTCATGCAAATTTGGGAGTATAAACTGGGAAAAAGAGTGCATACATTACAGGATTTGCCTCACCAAGAAAATAATTCCAACCCCTAAGATTGCCACATCACTGAAGAGCTGGACAAAAGAACCCAAAAGAGATTGCTGGACAAAACCTCTGTGTCTTCCACAGAAGCGTCCTCTTCCTTAATCCCACAGAATCCCAAACGGTTATTATAAAATATCCCTATAATTTAGAACTCAAGTACAATCTTACACTGATTTTATTTATTACATTACAAGTTAAAATAAATCCTCAGGGGCAGCACGCTTGGTTGTATCTTTGTTTTGTGACCACCGCGAAAGGCACGGCTGGGCAGGCGGGGCGGGCTCAGCGCCCCGATGCTCCGGGGTCACTGAAGGGAATTTCCCGAGGGTAAATATAGTGAGAGCAGAAGCAGGTTCCACTGCTCACTGCCACAACACACGCCTGCAAAGAACGCGAGCAAAGATCACGAATCCGTAGATTTCACTTTTCCCGGAGCTGGGGTAGTGAGATAAAATAAGAGAGCAAAAACAGAAGGAGTGGGCTGGATCCGCTTTCTCCTCCAGTTAACCTGATGCAGCCCTTTGTATAAAACAGCTTTGACGCTCCGGGGGCCACTAAAGAGAATTCTTGAGCTCTTTGCGGTACCAGAATTGGGTAAAAAACGGGTAAAATCAGAACGGGGCTCTGGGGGCCGTTCCTGGCCCTGCCGTGTGGGCCGAGCTCGCCAGGGGGCGCCCGCGGCGCATGCGCACAGCGCCGGCGGAAGCGGCGGGAGCGGCAGCGCTGGCGGCGGCGGTGGCGGCGGAGCAGCAGCAGCCAACGCGCTGCCCCCTCGCTGCCCTTTCATATCCGGCTGCAAGGCGAGAGCTGCCCTGGGGAGCCGCCACGCTGGAACGCGGGGCGGGAGCACGGGCCCTTCCCCGCGCTCCTGGTGTGCGCGGTTGCGCAACACCGACAGTGGAATCCATCGCCAGGGGAGCTCGGCCTTGGTGCATGGCACTCGGGGAAAAAGTGCAGGGAGGGTAAAGCTCGAGAGGAAAAGAGAACGGTGGGAATTGGCTAGGACTGATAGTGCTTTGAGCAGCTTCGCTTCCCTGTCCGGGAGCGGAGGGAAGAGAAGCGCCCCGTGCTGTTTTTCGGTCCCTTTCTTTTGGTCATTTGCTTGGTGCGTTGGGTGTTCCCCGCAGAGTGGCAATTAGGATGTGCGGGCTCTGATCAGCCGCGCTTAGGCTAGTATTGAGGGACTGCAAGTGTTTGATATATAGAGCTGATAAATGGAGTTGACAAATGAGAGATCTGGTTCCTAGAATATAGGCACATTTAAAATAAATTTTAATAGAAAAAAATGTCAACAGCAAGCTTAAAAATAACCTACTATACTTCACGTGAACTGCCTTGTGATATTGACTCTATACGTGTTTTCTTCTGAAAGGTTTTAAGTTCTTGACTAGCGAAAAAATGCACACTTAACTGAAACAAGATTTAACCAACTCTTGTTTCAATGTGATGGCACCGTGTGATAACAATAGTTCCTTTTGCTGACAAAGATAATGTTCCCCGTTACTTTATGAATGAAAACTTGTACTGGCTAAAGGAAAACAGAGTGGTCCTGTCCACTTGCTGACTATTAATTAAACTGATTAACAACCCATTGCCAACCTGAGACCTAACAAAAATGTATGATACTGTTATTGTTTTGTAAACATTTTGGATAACTTAATTTTGTGTAAACTTTCCTAAAATACTTTTAACTGCTTTCACAGATTGCAGATTTCTCTCTAACTACTTGGTACTAGTTGTTAATACAAAATACACTTCAATAGTATTCCATGAGAGGTTTTTTTTTTAAATGCAAGCATATAGTAATTTATACTCTTGCTTAAAAAAGGATGTATAGGTTAAAAAATCCTGACGTTCAAATGGTAATCTCATATACATCAATATAAGTCAATGAGAATAGTCTTCCATTTAGTGTAGTAAAAGTCATGAGCACAAAGAAAGGTTTTGAAAGAGTGTTTTAAAAATTTTGGTCTCACACATCAATAGCAATGGGAAGAGTATTTTAAGATTTTAATTTGGTTTTAATGTTTCTTCACCATGTGCATACTGAGAGTGGAAGGAGGTATGGTACAGCAGGCTATCCTTGCTGTCATTGACTGTGATTATACAGTACAGATTTTTTTTATTAATGATTACAGCTTGATGAGGGCCTTTCCAGGGACCATGCGTGTTTTTGCAAATCATCTTTGGAAAATATGCATACTGATTTTCATAAGAGTAAAAAAATAATGGTTGGAAAAAAATACAAACCATGGCTTTAAGCCTGCAATCTTTATTTAAATCCTCACTTGAGTGTTTACAATGCAAGGCTGTTTTTTACTTACTATCTAGGCACTAAAACCAGTAATTACACTTTCAATAGCTCAGTATCACGAATATAGAGTTTTGCTGAAAATGGGATCCCTGTTGTCAAATTCACTTTAGTACTATCCTAAAATTAGACTTTAGAAGGTCAAAACAAGTTAAAGTGGTTTTAGTTTATGAGTACTTTTGTGTGAGGTGTATGAGAACAAAGGTGGAACATGAGGATGGCTGTTGGTCAGTGTTTGATATTTGTGTACTTTTATGTGATTGTTCCCTTTTTTTTTTTTTTAACACAAAAAGTCTCTGGAAACTAGAGCTGTGATTTTCAATACTTTTTCATTCTACTCTGTTCAGGAAGAATGTAACAGTTATATTTGAATACTTTTGAGTGATGTTTAAGTGATGTGACTAATTTTTTGATGTTCAAGCCAGTAGCAGGAGGAGTTCACATAGAGAAACATTTTATTACTGGTTTTGTCCTTCAGCTTATATTGCTTTTTGTGTTAGAGAAGGTGGTGTGGTAAAGCAATGCCACTTGCATACGGGGCAGATAATACATTGGCTCATTTGAGGAGTTCTTCCTGTGGTTTTTGGAGTAGCCTCAAAAAAGTGGAATTGTCTACAATGTAAAGGGCTTGTAGGGAGTAGCCTTTAAGCATATGGTCCCAGTGACTTCATAGGGGGTGTTTGGTGGTAACAAGCCTTGGACATGAGTAACTGCACAGATTGGTTGAGTGGAGATGTCCTAGATAGGAACATCTATGTAAAAGTCAAATACAACACCCCAGCTCCATACTTGCTGTAGTCTGTTGTCTAATCACTATGCAATTTCACTGTTTTTTCTGAGTGTGCCTCCCTTTTCCTCACACCTGCACCAGTGTAGGCTGACTTACCTTTATCTCACTGGAAATTAGCTAAAGGAGTAGTGGGGTAAGGGTTGCTTGCCCTGCTGTTTATGAAGATGGCTTGGTCTTAATTCCACTAGTGCCAACAGGAGTAACTCAATTTTTTTTCACTCGTTTAGAAGGAACTGCTCCAGAGACAAAATGCAATGCTTTTGTGAACAGAGGTAAAGGCAGTTTCTATATGAGGTAGCCATTCTAGCCTTCCCCTTTTTAAAATTTCAGAGGTTATATTTTGGTTTCTGACACTCTACACAATTTACAAGGTTCTTTGTCTGAATCTCTTTTGTAATAAATCTTGATTTTATGATGTATGCCAGGTCTACATGCTCTAGCTCTTTTGGGCCTGATTCGGTGATTTTTTTTTTTTATAATTGCAAATACCTTGCTTCTAGACACTTTGTGCATTCCTTCAATAAATTACACAAGTTATTTTTTGTGTGCCCCATTTTTATTTCAGATTAAAAGAAAAAGATTATTAACCTTGTGACTAAGATAAAAAGAAATCACAGTTGTAGCTGCATTTCTTTGGGAACAGCACAGGCTTCAGATTAGCTTTGTTATAAATACTTATTCCTGAGAAGTAAGTTTCTTGAAGTGTTTCTCTGCTGCCTTGAAGCAAGCTGGAGCAGAAGCAAAGAGCCTTTATAACTCGCCGTTTCTGCATGCCAGCAGATGTATTCTTGTGACAGAAGTCCTTGGACACCACCCCTCTGTGCCAAGGTGGCTTTTCAGGGCAAGGGTGACCCTGCTGTCCCCAACATTGGCACTGTCCCAGTGTGTCTGAAGGCAAAGAGCCAAACAGGGCCCCTGCAGGCTGCTCTCAGCTCCCTTGCACCTGCTCCCAGGGCCTCTCAGTAACTGTGGAATGAAGCTGTAGGTCCAGGTTCTTGAATTCACATCAGATATTTGTATGGAGAGATTTAAATAGACCAGGAGTTCGGGATGGAGTAATTGTTTCTAGAGTTTGGTTTTTTGGGTTTTTTTCCAATTTTTTAAGGTGATCTAGAATGTGGGAAATGGTGACAAGATATTTGTATTAAAAGCAAGGCAGTCAAAGCCACTGGTGTCAATATCAACAATCATAAGTCCTTCTCTTTTGCTTCCTTCCAAGTGGAGTCTGCCAGAGTTTGCAGTAGCTGAGAAATATCTCATGTCAAGGGTCTGTTTCTTTACTTTCTTGGTTCGGGAATTTGGGACTTTACTTTCTTGGGACTTCGGGACTTGTTTTAAGGTTTTCTCAGTGATTGTAGTGGCTATAAATTGGTAGCAAAAACTCTCAGATGTTCGTGAATCTGAGGAGTGGGATGCATGGTGAAACAAAGGGCTCATTAACCAGAACTGTCAGCAGTACTGGTGGTTCTTCAGGTTGTAATTAAGCTGACATTGTGTCAAGCAGCTGCTGGAGTGGTCCCACTGATCCTCGTACCTTTTCTGCTGCTGCTGCACCAGCTGTGAATAACAAGTGCTTCTTCCCAAAGAAGTTTTCTGACTGTTTGGTTCATCGTTGTTCTGTCTGCACAGAGTCTGGCGACTGCCAAGGGCTCGGAAAAAAGGGGAAGCAGGGACTCCAGTTGTTTCTGGTTTGTCATGGAATCACCTGCCCCGAGACAGCTCTGTAGTACTGCTCTGAAAACCTGAGCAGCCCTGCCTTTAGGCAGGCTAAGGAAATGCGGGATTAAATAAAACTTCGGCTGTTAAGTCATTAATTATGAAAAGTCTTTTTGCCTGTCACAGCCATCACTCTATAGTACTCTGAATTTCAGTTGTTTAAAAGTCACTTCCAGTGCAACTTCACGTTGTACTCTAAATAGAAGTGTAACCATCTAAGCATAAACGCAGCCTACTTTTTTTACTCAGCCTGCTTTTTTAAGCTTGTTGCCTGTAATATATCCTTTCTATAGGCACTCTAATCCTTCTTACTTGGGGAGAGGGAGTTAACATGTAGCTTTTATCCTGCTGATTTTTATACGGTGTTCTCTTCCCAGATCTTGGCAATTGTGCAGCAGCGGCCATGTCTCAGCTGCCACGTTCTGCTGCTCATCCCCTGCCTCTTATGTCATGCTCGTTCTTTGCTCTGTTGGTATTGCACAGCACAGAGACATTGAGGTTTGCTGTCTGTCAGGAAATGTCATGATTTTAAGAATAACATGAATGAGAAACTTAACAGAGAGTAACTCCCTAGTTCTGTGCTTGTTAAGCTTCCTAACGATAGAAGTATGTTACAAAGCCTGTTTCACGCAACTCTTTGTGCGTGCAATTATGTGCATTTCTTCTTCATTCGTTTGCAACCATTTCTGCATTTAACTGACCATCAGAAGTGGTGTCTGGTAAACCTGCTTGCAGGCAGGGGTGCTGCTGGTAGCACAGATGTGTTCCTCAGAACTGCAGCATCCCACTCAAGAAATAAGCTTAGATGAACTGTGCTTGATACTGTAAGTCTTTTTCTGCAAAATGTAGCTCCCAAAATCTTTTAGAAGCTACAAAACCAGGCATATAAGCAAGACTCCCAGCACTAACTCAGGTTAAAAAGCATCAGATGCACTTGCCAAGAGGACAGCCCAATGTAGAGGTACCTGGATATAGAGGCTTGGGCCAGCATCTTCACTGGGAGGTTTAAATTCTCTTTGTGTCGTAATGTTAACCTTTCTTGTTAAACTTCTGTAGTCTCCTCACCTGACATGACGTCCTTACTAAAGTGCTGTTGATTCTGGATTTAATACTGCATCAGATTTAGGATTGTACCTTTCATATATCTGTGGGAATTGTTATGGGGAGAGTTTGACTTTGGTGATAATGGGAAGTTGCTTTGAGGTGCAAATACCCCCTGCAGTTTTAGAAGAGGCTCTTAGCAGAGTCAGTTACCATCAGTGGAAATGCAAAGCACATTTGTTTTGCTCTGTCTTCTTACTGTGCACAGCAGGACTGTGTGACTGGAGGGGTGAAGTAAGATGCTGCTCACTGTATGCTTTTGGAAACTGCTTGTTTCATTCTCAAGAGCACTGGAAAAAGCCTATGGAAAACAAATATGCATTACCATTTACAAAATAGACTAAAAGTGCCAAATGCTTGTGTTCTCAGGCAAATGGTGTCATTCTTGGGGCTGTGCAGGGCCAGGAGTTGGGCTTCTGTGATGTTTGTGGGTCCCTTCCAACTCAGGATATTTATTCTGTGATTCTACCTCGTGATTGTTTTTGTTACGCATATATTTGACATGTATGTTACAGTCCTGATTGACCAGCCTGGCAGAAAATATGTGTACTGATTAACTTAACTTTGGAGTAATAATTATTTATAGGTAGGAACTGTAGTTGCTTGAGAGAAGGTATATCACAAGAAGACAGACATATTCAGACAGATAATACAGTCAGCATTTTCTAAGATAAGTTTCAGTAGCATAGTAGGATAAGATATTTATCATGCTCAAGTTCAATTTCTGTGTGGAAACTGGTGTTGAGTCTGAGAGATAGTGTTGGATGTGATAACAGGCAATTCTCTCATCTTCAGCTATTTTCAGATGTTACAATCTCTTGCATGAAATTACCACTGGATGCTAATCAGCATCCTGTTTCGTGACTTATCTAATAATCCAAATGCATTCTGGCATCCCATGTAAGGGGAAGGCAACATTTTTGGTGGGGAAATGGTTGTAAAAATAAATGTCATTCTTACAGCTGAAAGAGTCTGGGGTGGTTTTTTTTGGCTGATTGGTTATTTTTAATGGTGAACTGTATAGCGATACCTAGTTTGACCTCCTGCATAAAGTAAAATTGAATCAGGTTAAATACGACTTTGAAGGCATTATTCAGTTGAAGTGTATTTTACTGAGCTGTTCCTGTGTAACATAACATTTTCAGCTTCACTGAGCAGCTATCAGGTACTATGAGATGTAACTTAGACCAACAGAAAGTGCACTTATCAAAATTTTAATTTACTCCTTACATTGGTGGTGGTGTTACTATTTAGTGCTGCATAAAAGATGCTTGCAAATATTTGAGAGTTTTTTTTTTTTTTTCCCCAAGCTCATTAAAAATTGGAATTTGTCTGTTAACATCCAGAAAATACTAGGGGCAATCTAGATTAAGTAAATTTAACTTGAAATTGATTGTCTGCACAGTGTTTTTAATGGGTTTGTTTCTCCTTTCTCTAGCGGAAGAGACTTTGGAATGCAGAATGCACACCATTCCCAGATGAGACACCCCTGCATCTGAAAAAATCAAATGTCAGGACATCAGTGTCTGCTACTTCGATTTCCAATGCGTGGCTTAGGTGTGGGGATGCTTTTCAGAGCACTTCAGTGCTGGAGGTAAAATGCTGTCTTAGCGGTGTAACAAAGAGATGCAAACTGACAATGAATTTCCATGCTTGAGTGAGTAATAAGATGTTGCCTTTTTTTTTTTCTTGGTGTTTTTCCCAAACTAACAGCATATTGTTGCAACTGTTAAAAGAGACAGAAAATGGAAAGCACAGTTACATAAGGACATTGTCTTAACTTGTTAATGTAACTTGCTGAGCATATGTTAATATGTTGTGTTCTAGATAGCACTTATCACTTAGAAAACTTCAAAAATACACTGAAAGATGCAAAAGTAATTTGACATTTGGGAGTGCTACATTTCTTAAAAAATAAGGAACAAAACCACTGTAGGTTCCATCTGAAAATTTTTTGCTAGACCTAAATAATGTGTTTGCGATAGTGAATTGAGCATAGGAAATCCTGCTCGATCAGCCAGCTTTGAATGAAGAGCATTTTGTGCTGACCCACGCTGCTTTTCTCTTTCTCCTTCTGGTACTGAGCAGTAACACTGTTGCATATCTTGTAGGACATAGTAAAATCAGAGACAGGGCGACCAAGTACTTCTTTCTGTAACTTTTCAATAGGGCACATGCTTTATCAATCAGGTTGTGTTGCCCACTTTAGACATTTTAGTGCTGAAAATACTGGCTCTTGTTTTTCTCAAGGTCATGTGTGATGTCTGTCATAGTCACAGAAAGTTTGTATTTTACAAATCTGTGAAAATTCAGATTTTTTGTTATTATCCTCGCGCTTTAATACCTTACTATATTAGAGTCTTGTAAAGGAGTTTAAAATTATTTTGAAATTGTTCTGCTGAGCTTTTGTGGGTGAGTAACACCAGCTTTGAATATATTGATGCATGTTAAAATTATTTTTAATATCTTAGTGATTAAATCTCTCTCTCTCTGTCTCTTTTTAATTCAGTCCCAGAGGCCTTCTAATAAGAAATCTAGGATAAGGAAGCGTCTTGGACCACTGTTAACATCTGCTGAAAGTGCATCTAGTATGTTTTGATTATTTCATGTAAATGTTGTCAGAATATTGTTACATTATTTTGTCCTGTATTGGGGTAGATGTTGGCTCAAAATGCTGGTTGCTTTCTTCTTCTGTTACTGTAATTAGAAGCTAATTTTGATAAGGCACACAGTCTTTTGCTATTGTGGTTGGGCTCTTCTATTCACCCATAGTGCCAGAAATTTATTCTGCAAAGCTGCAGGCACTCAGCTATTTATTTTGAACAGGTGGAAGAGGCATCACTAATGCTGTATGTGGTGTGTATTATAACAAGGATGGGATATTTAAAGCCTTCACATTTTTATTAGGAGGGAATGAAAAATAGCCCTTAGCTGTATAGATTGAGGGTGAAATTATTCTGTCTTCTAGACAGGCAAGCAGGTATGAGAGAACACGTGTTTTGTGAATATGAGCAATAGATAGAAAACCAGAATTTTGTCAACCTTCTGCTTTTACAGTCTTCTGTATGCCCCTGAGTTTCTTACTATTGTCATTAAAAAAAGAACTCTAAGCAGAACAAAGACAAGAAGGGCTTACTGACTCTTTCTAGTTCTTTCCTTTTTGAACCCAAAGGAAAGAAAGAGGGGGTGGTATTCTTCAGTCTGTATTTCTGCTTGCTCCAGGAGCTGTGCTGCTTCTGTTGGATGTAAGTAGGTGACCTGCTGGACACTTTTTTTTACCTTTTGAGACTCTAGCTTTCCTGGTTTTCTAAGAAGAACCTCTCTGTGTTGCAGGAGGAGATGTGGTTGTGTTTTTCTCTTCTGGGCTCTTCTGCTTAATTCCAAATCCCCAGTAATTCTCTAAATTTCCAATTACTTACAACATTTTAGTTGTAGTAGGAAGTGGAAAATTCTGCTTTCCTCATTCTGCATGCTCTGTGCTAAGCACAAATCATTTTCTCCTTGCTTTTATGATTAAAAACTATGCAGAAAGATATTTTGAATTAAAATGTGTTACTTCAAAAACACAACAGCTTTTCTTTGCAACACCTGAGAAGTTATTTTTTTTTCCTCTCAGGAGAAAACTGGAGAGTAATCTCTACTGATGGAATACTTTTATTCCGTTGTTACTCATTGGATAAAGTCAGAGAGGTCTCAAACCCAGAATTCTAAGGACAGTCTCTCTTTAAACCACTTAGCATTTTACAAGGGTACAAGTGGGGGAGTGAAGCAGTGTTAGGACTGTGTGTAGGGGGACTAAATGTCAGACAGTCATGACTTGTCCTCACACTGCTGAAGGTCACAGTAGTAGCCTCGTATAAAACGAAGTGTTAGCATTTATTGTGGAGAACTAAACTGAAAATCATGTATGTATAAGAAATACATGTGATTTAGTGCTTCAGTATTAATCTCTGATGCCTAGTAACAGAATTGATAATTTTGCCCATTAAAAATAGTACAGTTTAATTTTTAATACTTTTAAATTTAACAAAACTGTATTTGTGTAACAATCTAACACTTTGCAATACTTTCTCATAGGAGCTGCTGCTACTGAAAGCTCTAAGGAAGCTGAGGACATCATATGGACCTCTAGTGGCAGTGATTTTTCAGATGATGAGAAAACATTGATTCCAAGCTTGCAGAGCGAAAAAAGTGCCACTTCCAAAGCAGAGGAATTGGCTAGCAGACATGAATTACTGTTAGAGGACAGAAGTAGTGAAGGTACGTTCAAATGCAAGATTTAAAAAGAAAACTTCCATAAATTTCAGGTGCTGTAATGAAAATATTTTTGAGGTCATTCTGACAAAATGACGTGATCCATTCCTGTTTTGGTTAGATCAGTTGTAGGTTTCTGGTTGTTTTTTTTTTTCATAAATCTCATCTGGGTATAGAGTAAGTTCTTTGTATAAATTATATACAAAAACTTTAAACCTTGGAGTAAAGGAGCACAGTTGTCTGCATCTACTGACTAGATATGGCAGACTTTGCAGCTGCAGATAGCATCATCTTCTATGGCATGCATTTTCATTTTGGAACACAGTATTCCTTGTTTCCCCTGTTAGCTGCACTATGTGAACAGCCGTGAGTTTAGTTCTTAGAACTTCCTTTCTAATTCATGGAGCAAGATTTTACAGAGGGGAGAGAAATTGATTTAAAAGTGCACCCGAAGACAGAAAATCTTTGCTTGTATGCTCTATTATTAAAGTGTTAATTGGGATAATGTATAAGTTGCATAAGAACTTGTTAGGAAGTCTTTTCAATGTAAAAATAAGGTTAACTTACTAATACTTCAGCTAGATCTGAAATATTATAGCTAGACTGGATTCTGGATGTCTGGCAAAGCATTCAAACATTGCTGTGAGCTGAGCAAATGGATGACTTTGTTTCACGTGTGACACTGGTTAAATATGCTCCTTAGGTTTAAAGCAAAAATGCACAATTTTTGTCCTTTCATCCATATTTTTACCATCTATCTAACACTGTCATTGATGTTATGCCATTGTCATAATGGTTATCTTTTGTAAATCCTAGTCATTTTCTCCTTTTTGAAAAGGAAGGGCTGTTCATTTTCTAAACTGCAGTCTGTTGCTGACCAGTCATTTTTCTAACCTACCATTAATATCATTCACTTTTCCCCTGCAAGTATATCCTGCAGGTTTTAATCGTTCTCCTTTTTTTTTTTTTAATAGACAATACACAGACTTTTTATTTAATCTTGTGATATAGCAGAATTTGGTTTCTCTGTGTAATTGAAGAAACTGATGTGTTATGTACCTTCTTGAAGGTTACTGAGAAAATCCTATAATTGTCATGTTTTTCTTCTAAACTTAAAAATATCTTGAAAGCAGTGGGGAGTAAAAGAGCTGTAATTTACATGTTTTTTGAAGTAACCATCATATACACTAATTTTAGCATTGTACATAGAGTGCCTGTGTGTGTGTGCATGTATAGGTACAGTTGTCCCCTTTCATGTGAAATTCATTCTGAGAGGCATAGTGTCAGTATTTCAGTGTGACAAGATAAAACGGGTTGCCTTGTATTTCATCAAGGAATTTATACCCTTGTCACAAGTTGCATGCAACTTGTCACACAATGTCAAAAGAAACCTCTTCGTGCTACCTGTTTGCTGATGTCTGTTTAAAATTTCTGATGAAGCTTCCGCAGAGTCAGAAACAGAAATGCATTTGTGTGAGTAAAAGGAAGCAGCTCTATAGCTGTGTTTATGTGTCTGGGTGGTTTCAGAGCTTGAAAGCTCAAAATAGAAACTAGTAATTTAGATTACTAGTGGTAGCACTGCCAAGTACAGAAGGTACTGCCACAGTTCTATGGATATGTATAGACGCCTGGAGCACTGTGCAGGTGCTTTCTTTCTCTGCTGCCTCTCCCCTGTACATGACTATTCCAGTGTTAGAAATATGACATTTCAAAAGCAAAAAAAAAAACAACCCTGGAAAAAGCTTTCATCCCTTCTCCTTAGAACATGCTTATTTATACAAAACATATTGAAATTATCTCTCTCAGTACCTTGTGGCATTTGGACCTACAGGATTGTGAGGGTGCTACTGCAGCTCAGGTTTCCATGCCCTTCAGTAGATCCTTGGAGTTACAAATGGGCTTTTGGAGTTTCATTAAATAAATACCACAGGGTCCTGAGGATGGTGGAAGAAAAGTTCTTCATTTCTGTCTGAAGATAGAAGACATTTCTTTGTTTATTGCCATTGCATTGTGGATTTGTTTGGGACTTTGTTGGTTTTTTACCTCCATCTTTCTTATTTCAGTTTCTGTGTATTGGTCCTCAGCAACTCTCTCTTTCATGTGCTTAGAGATTTGATATGCAGACCTGTATATTTAGGCATGGTGTTCTAGGAGGTGATCATTTCAACTAGCTTTTTCATTCCCCTGTGAGGTGTACCAGTAATAGCAGATGTTTGTTAACTCTGTTTAAGGCATTTGCTTAGAACAGTTAATTCTGAACAAGTACACATGGAAAATCCAATGCAGCTGGACAAAAAAGCCCCCTAACTAAACCATGAAAAAATTATTAATAACTAAGCTAAAAAGAACACTCTACTTACCTGTGCAGTTAAATATACTGCCTCTTTGCAGACAGTACTTTGAAATATTTTTTTCTGTATATAATGTTTATCCTTCCTCTCAGAACATTTTCAGCTAGTAGGATTTAGCTTTTATGATACACAAAATACTTAAACGTGAAGATCAGTTGAACATAGGTAAAAAATAATGTTGCAATTCTTCCCCCAAGTTCAGGATAGCTGTAGTATTACTCTGAGGTTGGGCTTATAATAGAAATTAAGAAAAACTCTTTTTACCAATATTGTATTTTAGATGAATTGAATCTCATTGACTGGGAGAAGGATACTGATTCCACCGATCAGTGCGATGGGTCAGAAAAAGAGGACAGCTCCCTAGAGATATCAGACTCGGACTCTTACACGAATACTAATTCTCTGCCTGTCGAAGAGGAGAACGATGAGCTCTGTAAGGTGAGAAACTGTTCCAAATTTCAGAAAAAAAGCTGCTGCTATAATTATTGAACGTATTCATATTTGTTTGCATTTGAATTGGGGCAGTGTGAGGATTTTGCTGACCTTATCTTTTCAGAAGGAATTCTGTACACAGGAATTTCAGGGCATTTCCTTTGACTGCCAAACCTTAAAACCAAGCAGTGCCTCTCCCACAGAGCTTGGTAGTGTGGCCACTGAATCACAGGATGACTGGGGTGGGAAGGCACCTCTGGAGAGTACCTAGTCAAACCCCTCTACTCACATCTGGGCAGCTGAAGCTGGCTGTTCAGGGCTGTGTCTAGTTGAGTTTTGAGTATCTCGAAGAGCAGACTCCACAACTTCTCTGGGTGACATGTGCCAGTGCTTGGTCACCCTTGCAGTAAAGCAGCTTGCTCTTATATTAAAACTGAATTTCTTGTGTTTCAATGTGTATGCAAAAAGTCATCAGGTGGGTGGGTTTCTCAGCAGAGATATGATCATCTGGACTGTCTACAGTCCCCAGCTTCTTGTGATGAGTTGGTGCCTAAGTTTCCTGTAGTGTGGTGGGCGAGAGACCATCTCCTATTTCTCTTTAGTAATCTGAGACTGTGACTATCTAAAAATCCAGGTATTGGGAATAGAGCATGATGAGGTAAAGGACTACGTGCAGGACTCCCTTTTCAGTGATGAGGACTGCAGAGCTCCAGAAAGGGAAAGCAGAAAGAACTGAATCTTACCAGCTAAGATGTAGTGCCTTTTCTTTTTCTTTTTTTCTTTTTCCTTTTTTTTTTTTTTTACTGCAGAAAACGTTAAGTTTATTTCCAAAGAAAGCATTCTGTGTCAGCTAGACATCTTTACTTAGTGAACTGACCTGTGTGAAAAAACTTGAGAGGTGACAGTACCCTAGGCCAAAGTAACATTTGAAATGGGCGGCGTGGGGTCACTGTCCCTGGAGGTGTTCAAGCAAAGAGCAGACGTGGCGCTTAGTGCCGTGGTCTAGTTGACATGGTGGTGTTAGTTCAGAGGTTGGACTTCATGATCTCAAAGGTCTTTTCCAGGCTTATTGACTCTGTAACTCTGTGATTTGCCCTCTCTCTGGTGCTGGGGGCTGGTGCCGCAGCAGGCAGCCCCGCGCCGGCAGCGCTCCCCGGAATGCGGCGGAGAGGCCCCAGCCGGGGCGGGCAGAGCGGAGGGGCCGGGCTGTGACCCCTCAGAGGAGCCCGGCCGTGGGGGGAAGGGGCAGCCCTGGCCTGGCGGCCGGGAAACATCGGCCGGAGGAGGTGTGGGTGTGGGAGCGGCGGGAGCAGCCGGGGATCCGTGCTGGAGCAGCCCGGCAGAGGGCACCGCAGGCCCGGGAACCTCGGGGGCGGACAAGGCTGCTAGCGAAGTGGATTAAAGCCTTATTGAAACTCGTTTATGTATCGATTCTGTATTAAAATGCTGGGGAGTGAGTGTGATAGGGAGTCGTGCTCACACAGGAGGGCCAGCAGCCTCCAGTTTTCCAGGAGTCAGCACCATCGCTGGGTCGCTGCCTTGCTGGGGCCAGAGGGTGGGACAGCGGCTCTGTCCATGGCCCCTCACCACGAGAAGGACATTGAGGGGCTGGAGCGAGTCCAGAGAGGAGCAACAGAGCTGGGAAAGGGTCTGCTGCACAAGTCTTCTCAGGAGCAACTGAGAGAGCAGGGGGTGTTTATCCTGGAGAAAAGGAGGCTCAGGGGAGACCTTACCACTCTCTACAACCACCTGAAAGGAGGCTCTAGCCAGGTGGGGTCCGATTCTTCTCCCAGGTGACAAGCGAGGGGACAAAAGAAGTTAGCCTCAAGCTGTGCCAGGGGAGGCTCAGGCTGGACATCAGGAAGAATTTATTTGCAGAGAGAGTGATCAGACATTGGAAAGGGCTGCCCAGGGAGGTGGTGGAGTCACCATCTCTGAAGGTGTTTAAGGAAAAACTGGATGTGGCACTCAGTGCTGTGGTCTAGTTGAACATGGTTGTGTTTGGTCATAGGTTGGATGATCTTGGGGGTCTTTTCTGACCAAACTGATTCTGTGATTCTGTGAAACAGCAGGTCTGGCTGTGGCAACACATGTGATCTGGCTCTCTTCAGGCTCCTGTGGGTGTCAGTCCCACTCTAGCATTTGTAGCTCAGAGTTCAGCAAAGGTTAGTCAAGCGTTTTCAGGTTTTGAAGAACTTATTTGATATAGTCCAAGTCCTGGGCTGCAGCATCAGAAGAGACTGCATGGTCTGCATAAAGCTGTGAAAACAGAATTGAGATTTATGCAAGTGGTAAAAGTTGTCCTCTTTTTATTACACCAGCCTGACTTATCCGAGTGTACATGGAAAGCTGGATAAATGTTATGAGACACGTTCATATTGATGATGCTCATGAGAGGGTTTTTTGGGATGCAACCATACTGTAATAAAAAGTTTTTAAATCTAACCAGAATAGCTGTGCTAGTACAAAAGATGTGGGCACATTGGGAATCTGAGGTTGTCCCTACAGATTTCCTCTTGCCCCATCCCAGCTGGAGTGCCACACTGTGGGAATTTTGCTGGGTGGTCACCCTCACCAGAAAACATCCTTCTGGGAATTCAGTGTGTGCAAGAGGGTAAATCCCTAGTGATTTCTCTGCCTGCTGTAGTCTTTGTTTTACTTTACTTGGGATATGCTCTTTTCCGAGGAAAAAACTGCTAGAAAAAAACTGCAGGCAAGCTGAGAGGTTTCCAAGAGAGAATAGAAAAGCACTATTCACTATAGGAGGTCTTTTGCTGTACGAGTATTCTTTTAAAAGGCCTAGTAATAATTTTGTGGCCTAGTTCATGGTGAGGGAAGGGGAAAAAAAGCCAAATGTTGATATATCATCATTTTTGTGGTATTTACTAAATATCTAGAATCTAATGGAGTGTGTGGATAATCAAAAGACCATGAAATTTATTTTACCCCGCTTCAAAATATGCCAAATACCAGGAGGTTCTGGAGGTTTAGGATTACTGCCAAAATATCTTTATGGTAGTATTTGCTCTTGGTAGGAGTGTATTAGGTTTCTGCTGGGAAATCTCAGAGGATTAATAACTGTGGCTTCCCCCCCTCCCTTATATACTAATATATCTAATTTGAAAAATTACTTCTATTGGGTGATAACTGCATAAAAAAGCTTCACATATTGTTTTGGTTGGAAGATAAGACTCTCTTGCTTATCTGTAGGCTGTAAAGCTGCAGTCATGACTCAGTTTATGTTCTGAGTCCCTGTGCTGTGTCTTTCCTATCAACTATCCACTTGTGATGTGTAAAGCTGCTTGATAGAGGATAATGAGGAAGGCAAGTTGAAGCTGGCCTTGTGGTGAGCAGCTAATTTTTGTCTTCAGAATTTTTGAAGAAAGCATCTGCAAGATATGACAGGACCACGCTTTACTCTCCTTTGGCTATTTTTAGAGGATGAGAGAGTTGTTTTAAGTTGACTTTCATTTGACCCATAACTGGTTGGATTTTTGCTTAAGATGATACAGGACAGAGATCTGACAAGGTGGTCCCAGATGGTTCTATTCTTACAGTTCCTGGACTTCCAGTTGCCAGTAGTGGATACCATGGGGAACTTTTTACTTGGAGAACATGGTACTAAAATAAAGATTAACAATTAATGTTAGTTTTTCAGCATACATGTTTTCCAAAAGAGCACCATGTAATCAAAATTGAAAAACTCCATATTTTTATGCACTGGTAGTGACTACTTTTTGCCAAACTTGTATAGAGATTTCTTGTCTCGTGAGCTGAAGTTCCATATTTTGTAAGAACTGCTTATCTGTGGATTATTTTTAACTTATAAATATTTAAATGCTAGGAATTAAATGAAAACTTGTGCTCCTATAGGTGAATTCCTGTCTCCTTCCATACTGCCTCTGAAACTGGGAGCTTTCTCTGGCCCTGTCATTCAGTGGCATTATCTTTCCCACTTGAATCCCTCCTCAATCCCATAAAGTAGGCCAGCATTTGTATGGAATATATAATTTTGGTATCTTATAAGAGTATGGTCTTTTCTTTGTGCCCTCTCTGGTAAATCCACTTTATCAGTTTCTGATGGGTAGCCAGATTTGCTTAGTTTACATGTAGATCAAGTGAGGTTTATCCCAGAATGGTGTGAGGAATTAGTCTTATGTATTTGCTATGTGGCATGAATAAAACTAAACTGGTTGCAGCAGATCCTCTTTATTGCACAGCACACTAATAAGTGCAGTAGACACTTGTCTGCTGATCTTAACTTCTGGTTTGGGTGAAAATTCATCAAAATGTCACATGGTTAAGAGTTTGTTCCCTTTAAATTTTAGAACCATAGAATAATTTGTGTTAGAAGGAAAGTTAAGATCATCCAGTTCCAAACCCCTGTCATGGGCATCACCTTTCACTAGACCAGGTTGCTCAAAGTTCCATCCAATCTGGCCTTGAACTCTTCCAGAGGTGATACATCCACAACTTCTCTAGGCAACTTGTTCCAGTGCCTCACCACTCTTACAGTAAAGATCTTCCCCCTAGTATCTAATCTAAAGGTGCCCTGATTCAGTTTGAAGCCATTCCCCTTTGTCCTATTGCTACAAGACCCTGTAAGAAATCCCCGTCCAGCTCTCTCATAGGCACCTGGTAGGGACTGGAATACACAGAGATAGTGGTAATATCCCCAAACTGTTATGCTGAATGAAGACAGACAACTGAAAAAGAGATTTGCCATGTGTTATGTGTTTCAAAACTCTTTAATAAATCCCTAACACATTCTCAGCTCTCTATTGTGTGGCAGTCAGTATGCCCTGACAGTGGGTGATCTGATGTGATACTGAATATTGTGCAGAAATTATTTTAATGTTGTGCAAAAGGTTGATTCTGGGGTTTTCCCTGAGTGAAGGACACATTATTTTAGAACTCCTTCCTGCATGGGTATATGTAGGTCTGTCTTTTACCTGAGGCTTTCTGATCTTTCAAATTAAGGTTAATTCAGTTGTTTAGTTCATGGATTTATTAGTCTTAACTTGGCTCTTTAAAAAACCCCCTCAAAACAAATTCTGTCCTTCTGTGGCGTAACGTTGGGGGAGATTGAACATCATGGAATTCTGAAGAGATCACTTAAAAGATGAGCAGGCCAAGATTTGCTGTTATTTCTGGACTTGCTTTCATATCCTGGCTTTCTTGATCCATTATAATGGTAATTATAACTAACATTGGCTTGGTAATTAGAATTGAGTCTAGAACTATTGTTGTGTAACAGAATTTAAAACAGGTTATCTCAAGCTAGGGAGTCATTATTATGGCAAATGGAATTTGTGTCATCCTGTCAGACTGATGGCTTAACATGGATAAAGGGTGATGATATGACCATGTTATTGCAAGCACTTACTTTTGTCAGTTCATTACTGAAGGAAGGGTACTAGAATATACAGAAAATACCCACCAGCTTACAACTTTTTTCTAAATGTGTAATATATGGAATAATTCAGATTGGAAAAAATTTCAAGACTTCTCCAGTTCAACCCACACAAGACAGTCTCAGATGCAAGGTCAGACAAGGTTGCTTAGGGATTTATCTAGTTGGAAAACCTGAAGGATGCAGCATAACCAGTCTAGGCAGCATCCTTCTCCCTTCCCTGTCTCTCTCCTCCTTGTCTTTCCAAAAACAAGAACCTTACTTTTCTGGGTAGAACTGGTCTCTTCTAGCAGGGCTCTTCAGCTGGGCCTTTTAAGCAAGACCTACAGGTCAGAAGATTGCAAGTCAGTAGTGGTACAGAAACAGATACTTTTTGCCTTCATACCTGCAAGGTGGAAGGATTTATACCTAAATGACCAGACAAAACTGAACCTGTGCACCAGCTGCTCTCTGCTGCATCCCATCTGCAGGGATGTCTCTGCATCTTCTGATACAGGAAGCAAGCCTTGTAGCTTTTTTTCCTTAGTCACAGATGATATTTCCCCTCTCAGCTTTCTGTTTCCATGATTTGGCCAGATTATCAGAATAGGAAACAGGATGTTTCTGGGTTCATTGTAGCTATTTGTATTATAACTAGCTAATTTTTCAGTCTCTAGTTAAACAATAATCCCATTAAGTTTAAAACAGGACTGATGACTAGTTCAGCTAATACCTAATTGGCTCAGATGTTCCTTGCTTTGATGTTTTAAATTATCTTAGGCCTACTTTTCTTTATAATTCCAGGACACAGGAGTTCAAATGTCAGTATGGCTGAATTGGCTCATTATCCTTCTCAAGAAGTCATATGAGCATCTTGATACACTTTGCCTGAAGTTTGTGATGCCCATTTTGAAGGAAGCATCTTTGATCACTGTTTTCATACTTACAGGTGCTTTTGTAGGTGATCCACAGTGTCACTGAGGTAGCTGTGCTTCTTTGTGCCTAGTCTGTGAAATTCCTGGATGACTTACTAACTAGGTTTAGCAGAGACTTCTGTGTACCACATTCTGGATGTATGAAATCTGACAAATCACAGCACCTATGACAGTGACATAAACAGACTTTACACCTTGCTGCCTTGAGCTGTCATTCCCAGAGTGTATTTTTATGTTGTTTGAAGTACCAGGCTGTTTGTGAATGTTAATTCAACCCCTCTGCTTTGTTTAACTTAAGGCTTCAGCTGAGCCTGGTATTCTTTCTTACACAGCTCTGGAGAGCAACAACTTTAAGTGCAGCTGACAGCATTGCTATCTTGGCATCCATGTATTGAATGCCCCTCTCTTTGTGGTCTTCCCACATCCTCCTCAAGTGTGCCTGGTGTTTTAAAGAAGATTCAAGAGGCCTGTGTTAGCTTTCCTGCAGCTGCATGCCGCATAAGGCATCTGCATTTCCTCAGGTCTGGCACCTTTCTGGAGCATGGCTCTTGACAGCACCACAGAGCATCTTCAGGATTAACAGGGAGAAGCAAAGCAGTATATATTTGCCCTGTCAGGGCCCTGGCCTCCACCTAAAGAGATGAAGCAAAGAAAGAGGGTCTCGTTTGTCTCCTGTTGGTAGCTTGCCTGGTGCTGCAGCAGAAGAGGCTACAGCGAGGAGCAGAGCATGCGCTGCTGGGAGTGCAGTGCTCTCCTTTGAAAGGAGAGACAAGAGGATAAAGCCAGAGGAATTAACAACATTAATAGGAAGTTAAAGGCTTTTGTCTTGGCTTTCTCACCTCTGATGAGGCTTTCTGTTGTTTGGTATCATGGATAAATTGCTAACAGTTTTGCTCTCTTCAAAAAGTCATGAGTGCCGTGAGAAAGCTGCTGAGTTTTGATTTGTCTGATTTTGTCTTCCAAACTGTCTCAGGAATCTTCAGGATTAATTGGAGGAGAGGTTGATTTAAATTTGTTGGAAATTCTTTTTGAAGGAAATGGTGGAAGAGAACTTTAGTGGGGTACATAGAACCAGTCTTAGTAATGTCTCTTTCTTATCAATGTGCTTTCTAAATACTGTAGTTCTGGAAGGAGATCTGAACAGAGTAGGTTGGCTAATGGCTTGAATTCTCTAAAACCATTTGGTTCAGTCTTTCTTGTTGGTTGTCAGTGCACTTTAAAAATAATTTTATGATCTTTTACTGAGTGGTTCTGTCATGCATTTTGCTAGCTCATGGTGTCAGGAGAGGGACCTGACTTATTGGGGAAAGTAAAATTCTCTTTTATTACCAAGGATGTTTGTTGCAACCAGTTGTGGGAAAAAAGTATTACATGTCATCTTAAGGTTCCTAGTACAGTTGCAGGCTCCATCTTTTCACAAATGAATCTTATTGGTGTTGAGGCTTGTGGCAAAAATGTAAGAAAGGCATGCATATGNTAAAAAAAAGCACGTGTAATACTGCCTATAAAATAGTTTTAAAGTGAAAATAAGACACCTAAATGTCCAAGGTCATCCAATTTCTGGTAGAACAAGTAAAGTATGAGGTGTACCAAAATCCTCCAACTATCTCTGTATTTAGGCTTCATCTTCTAATGAGTTTCTTGTCAATTTTCACCAAAACAGAAAAGTTCTGTTTGTATTAAGCGTAAGTGTGTAGCAGCTTTTTGTAAAATCTACTGAATTGTGAAGATGTAGAATAAATTTAGAATATCTCAGAAAACACAGGAAGACCAAAGTTTAGAAAGTATTTGAAACTAACCTCAGAGGTATTAAAAGCCCCTGAGGTTTTTCCAGCATGTTTCTCTTTAGTGGATGAAGCTCCTGTGTATCTCTCTTTAATGGGAGAAGCTCCCTTCATATCTATATATGGAAAAAGGCAGTTATGTAGGGTTTTGTTTTGTGGTTGATTTGGTTTGTTTTGGGTTTTTAAAGTCATAGCACTGTATCTTTAGCTTGTAAAGAATGCAGTTTGATGGTAAGGTATGGGGAACATGACTTTTGTTCCTGGCTCCCATTGCTGTGTGGAAGTGTGTTGGGTAGATAAGAGAGGAATAAAGGGGGGGCAGAACAAATTGAATAAAACTGAGAGTATGTATAATAGAACTTGAGAAATTTGCAGGTACGAAATGTTGTTGGGCAAGGGTATGACTTTGTTGGGGACAATAAGAAGGGGCTGGGATGGTGTGAAAATGTAATGCCTCTCATATGCAGTTTGTCAGGGTCTGTGTCATGTTTTATGATAAACAGTTTCTCTACAAACGTCTGTATCATCTGTAGATGGCAATTCAGATTTACAGTTCTTTTGTTATCAGGATACTCATGCTCCAGACTAACAACCCTGGTGACTGATTAACCCTTTCTGTGGAGATGGTCTCTAAATCCATAGCTGTATTATGTTAAAGTATGTTAAAGAGGATTTTGCCTGCTGTGTAGGAATCTGTTAGCACATTCTTGTGTGTAGGCCAGCTGCTCCATCCCTTTTTATCCCCTTTAGGATAACATTATTTGCCTTCAGACGAGGGCAACAGCCTTGACTACCTGCTGGTTTTATCTTTGTCCTCAATCTGTCTGGAAATATGCTACGAAATTGTTACTTCATATGATATCTTTCCCACTACTCACAACTTCAGCCGAGCTTTGTTATTCCAACTTCCTGGACACATGGAGAAGCTGTTGCACATGGCTGTTGATTCACTGCTCAGTCCCAGCACAGTGGCATTCTTCTTGACTCAGTCCCAGTTGTTCTCCTCCCACTCTGTCTCCTCTTTTCAGCACAGTCGCTATTTCATTCACTTGTCCCCATTCACCTTCACCTGGCCGTTGTTTGGTGTCAGTTCACTGGTTCTGTCTTGCCTAATACAACAGTTTAGTCCTGTGCCACCAAGGACTCTGATCTGGTTGCAACTCTTTAGAAACACTGATTGCAGCAAACTGGTTGCTGTTCTGCAGACACCTTGACACCTTCCTGTGCATGGGAAAGGGAACATTAAAGCTAAGTGAGAAAACCAGACTAGAACTGTCTGCTTGTGAAGGCAAACACGATGGGCAGAGCAGCTTCATCCTGACCTGAATAGTCACATATGAGAAGGGTTGAGGTTTGTTCAGGTTTTAAATACTCTGAAAGGCTGCTAAAAACACCACAACTTTCAGAATCCCTTAAGCTTGCACACAAACTGTACTTGTGGATAGTAGCTTTGGTCTTTCCATTTGCAAGAAAACAGGTGCAGTGGAACTCAAAAAGCTTCAGAGCAAGTTGGTATGAGCAAAATATTCTAGAGAGTAGAAATCTTCAACCTCATAAAGAGATTGCTGTGGAGAGGGCATGAAAGAAACTCATGCCTCATAAATAGATAAGTAATCAAAATGACTGGGTATTGTCTAGTGCTAGGAGGCATCAAGTGAAACTAGGAGGTTGATTCAACGTTAAGATGGAGTTGATTCATCCCACCATATGAGCTGCCAAACTCCTTGTCACAGGATGATATGGAAGCTGAAAGATTACATGGGTTCAAGACTAACTGGACAAACTCAAGGAAGACAAGACAAATCTGTTAAGAATTAACTACAAAGATCTTGCCTCTAGTTGTAGCCACACACTGGAATCAGGAAGATTCCTCTGTGGCAGCACTGCTGCATGCTTGTCCTGTTTTAAACTCTTCCCTAAACATCTGACATTAATCATAGTTGGAGACAAAAGTAAGGGGGTAGAATGATCCTTGGTAAACTCCCCTTCAGCTATTCCCATGTTTATGTGCTTTGGACTTTTCAGTATTTATGAATTTTGTGCTTTTTACCATCACCATCCTCGGTGCTTCCTCTGAAGAGCAATTTAGAAGTCACATACCAAAAGACAATGTTGCAGATGATTCTCCACTTGGTCAGTGCAGTGGATATGGACATCCTTTGTAGCTGTAGCTCTCTACCACCTGCTGCTCTGTGTGGCTTCTGCAGGGTGTTCTTTCACGTAGCCTAGTTTATGCTTACCTCATGTTTTTAATAAAGCTTTCTGTACAGACATAGGGAAGGAGAGGAGCTTTTGAGACAGCATAGATTTTGTGGAGGGTGATGGCTCTAGCCAGACTTGTCTAGAGAAGAATTTAGCTTCCCTGGAGTGAGCTTCACAGACTAAGTTTCTTTAATTTGCTTGATTAGGTGAAGGACAAGTGCAAAGGTAAGTCTGGGCTTGGTTGTGGTTTTTTTAATTGGTTGTTGTTGGGGTTTTTTTTGTTGTTGTTTTGTTTTTGTTTAAATCTTTAATTTTTATGACTAATTGAAAAATTGTTGGTTTTTTTTTTTTAAACATAAACATTTGTTGAAGTACATTGAGGCATCATGAAAGTAAAAAAAAAAAAAAATTGGTGTTGCCAGATTGTGAATCTGGTATGCTCCAATAATAATGTTATATGTCTAGGATATTAATGACTTCAATATCTTTCAGGATGGGAGAACAGTATAACTACTTGTATAAAAAGAAAAAATAAATACGTCAATCTAATAATGCATTATCAGTTTAAGGGCAGAATTAGAAAAAAGACCTTCCATTTGTGACAGTTGCAGATAAGGCATCATGTTGCCTTTAGGTAAGTTCTTTGCAGACTTGTACAGAGAAAAAAATAAATAGTAATATGGGCACTAATGTAACAGTTTTACATAGCTGCTTGTAAAACCAGATTATGTATCTGTGCACCAGCACACTTCACAGAAGCTTTGACTTACTTGTTTCTCTTTTATGGAACTCAACAGATTAATCCCTATAATGTGAGATATTTGTGTTGTGTTGGAAAGATATGAGAGTTTTTGTATGGTGTTTCCCTACTGGTTTGGAAAGCAAGGGCCAAAGCAGCTCTTTGGACTAAGAAGCTGCCATCAGCCTCAGTCTGTAGTAGGAGAAGAAGAAAAAAAGATATATTTTTTCTTAAATAGTTTGTGGGTGGAATGCTGGATTAAAAAATATCAGGTTAAGTAGACTTTTTGAAGGGTACAAATTTAGGACAAGGAAATAAAATAGGACATAATTGCCACTCTCATGGCTAAAAAGCAACGAGCCAGACAATAGAGAAGACTGTCAATTTAAACAATTGTATTGTTTAACTTTACAATTTAACTTTTACAATTGTATTATAAAACCAATGTATTTACATGAAACAAGTCTGAAACAAGTGCCAGGAAGGTGATTATTCCCCTTTACTTGGTAACCTTTATATGCACTAGAGTTTAGTTTTCCTATGCAAACAGTAGAACTAGGTTTGTTCCTCACATTATTTTTGACTTGTGTCTTACATTACTTACAATTTTAAGATTCTTTGACCCTTTTCTCATCTGAAAAGGCATTTAATTGTTAAAAAACTTAGCACTAACCACAGCAGTTGTGGAGCAAAAAAAGTAGTTAGGTGGGCATCAGAACAGGGCAGAGAATTATTTTTTTTTTCTTTTTGCATGGCTTTGCAATTTTAGATAAATGGTATCTGTGCATATTGAGGCCTTCTCAGATCTAATGAAATCAGAAGAAAAATTTGTGGCAAAATCTCTGGTTTGGGTTCTTCATTGTTGAAAAAAAAAAAAAAAAGAAGAAAAAACCTGAATGTATCACTCTTGATGAAGATGCTGAGTTGGTTCATCACTTTAGTAAGTCCAAGTGAAAAATATTTCACCTATCTCCTTGATGAATCATCCTTGTGGGTGCTGAGTATAAATTTTTAAGTTATCATAGTTTATTTTGTTGGGAGGTAGGTGGAAGAACATAATTTGGGAAATAATGGAAAGTAAATAATGGAAATATAATGGAAAGGAAAACTAGGACATGATTTTATATAGGATTGGAAGGCAACATAGCTTCTGTGCCACACTTCTTCCAACTCACTTTCTGAAGGCAAGAACGACAGTAAGATTTGAGGGGAAGGACTTGCACTATGTTATTACAAAGTACTCAACATAATTTTTTGTTGTGTATATAACTGCAGCTACTTTGAGCATTTCTGCACTTTTAATGCAGAAGTTCCTTGTGACTTCAAAAATTTGGTTGTGAAGAAGCAAAACTTTATACATCCTCTGCATGTGAATTGCAGGTTTTCAAATACTAGTCAGCTGTTAATTGCCATCAATTAAATTGTAAGGATTTTGGAAAGTAGTGGTGGAAGTTTTCTCTCTGCCTTGCATGCTCCAGATGCTCTGAACAGTCAGAAGTAATAATGTAGACAAAAATCACTCGCCTTTGACACAGTTGTGATCCTTGTCGTCATCATAGAGCTGAAGAAGTAAGACTGCTGGTGATCTAATATGTGGTGGTTTACTTTGACAATTTGAGTGGGGAGGGATGATTTAAGAGACCACTGAATGCTAATTTCTGTTGCCTTGTTACCATGCGTTTTAAATGGAAGAACAGCAAATGGATTTAATTTCTATGAGACTTGCAGCCAGTAATTGTAAAAATTCTCCATCTGCTTATTAGCAGCACTATGGTCTGTTTTTGAAAAGAAGAAAGATGCTTGTGTTTTCCTGATCTGGAATGAACTGGAATGAATGAATGAAATGTTCTGAAGGAGATGCCCAAGTGTTGGTAGTACTGTAAGGCTGAGCTGCAAGAAAAATATCTTTCACTATGTTTTTTTGATCAGCACTGTGAGTTTTTAAAAATGCATTCCATTGATTAGGCTCAGTATCTGCCACAAATTCATTGAGCAGAGTTGCCATTTCTTTTTGTATGTTTTGGTACAGTTCTCCACATAACACTCATTAACTTTTCTGAGACTTCTTTAGATGTTGCAGCAATAATAAACCACAATGACTACATCAGAAATCTATGGCTGGTGACCCACCTGTGGTCCCTTCCAGTAACTTTCTTTGCTGACATTAAAAACATAAATTAGAGTATAAGAAATTCTACAATATTACCAGAATTCTGCAGAGTTTGGTTTAAAAGTGATTGGGCTTTTCTTCTGGAGAAAAATCTAATAACCTACTAAGTCAAATGATGCTCCCTTGGGAAGTTCTGGAGTTGCAGGTCATCTCACTTCTCACGAGTGTGTCAGGGAAGAAGCATTCCTTGCTTGCTTTTTGCACCTCACATGGGCCACTCTCCCAGACAGGGTGCTGAGTTCAACAAGTCTCTGACCTGACTTGTTCTTGCTGTTCTCACTTGGTTTCCTTCATCTCCACAACTTTTTAATTGCTGCTTTATTGTGTGTTTAAGTCCTCAGCTTCCAGAGCCTTGTTAACATGTTATCTTATGTGGCATTATGCCAGTGTTGATGGGATTAAAGCAAAAGGAAGCCCTGGTTTGCTGCTTGCATCTGAAATGAACAGCAAATCTGATCGGTTATTTCTGTTTAGCGAAACTGAAACTTTGTACCTGGTGCTTCAGTCTCTCTGGCAGGCGTTAGTCCCAGTCTCGGCAGTTTCTATCAAGAATAGTGTTTTAATTACGCTACGTGAAAATAGACGAATTGCATGCGTAGAAATCTAAACAAACAATGCTGGAAAAAGTTACAAAGGAATTCTTTTGTTTGGTTTTATGAGCTTAACTATGTAGTGTTGGAAAGAGAGGAAACTGTACTGTGGAAAATCAATACTTGCTAAAACTCTGAAAGACCACACAGAGGACAAACTAAGGCAAACTAGTCTATAATGAAGCAGAAGCATAAGAATAAAGTGAAAAAGGTGATAATTATGGACATAAATTAACAATACACAAGGATTAAATTAAGACTGAACACACCAACTTGACATTTTATTTAAGTAAGATGTGAGTACAAATCTGTTTTAACATTGTGAAACTGTAGAATCCAGAAGCCTGATGGCTTGTATCACATTGTTTCTGTGGTTAAAATGCGGTCACTACTACAGGTGTGTATGTTTGTTTTTAGAAAAATACCTCAACCTGCACTAGCTTTTGAGAAAGAAAACACACACACACACACACACACACACACCTCAACCCTAAGCTGTAATTGGTAAAAATAAAAACAAGCATATAGAAATATGTTGCCATACGTAGCTGGCAAGGAACATCACCTCCTTTCCTGCAAACAGTAATAACTTCTATTTAATAAATTGTGAGGTCTTCAGTTTTGTATGCATAGTCGGGCGCAATTTGTTTGCCTCTGTCTGTATTTATTGTAACCACAGATCACGTAAATCCTGTTGTGTTGCCCTGTAGGTAGCTTGACATTTTTTCCTTTCACTCATTTTCTGTGCATTTCATTTGGTAATAAGTCATTTCCAGACCAAAGTGTTGTGAAGACTGACAGATCGGGTGTCATAAAAAAACAATAGAAATAAAATGCTTCTAGTTTAAATGTTGCAGAAGCTGAAATGCAACACCAGCCTAATTGTGGCATTATCCTAGGTTTACTCACCTCTGGATTTGATTGTATCTGTCATGTGCTACCGCACTTCCTGCTGCTCTGAAGTCATGTTTTTGTGTTGCTTCTGCACTTAACGACTCACTCTTGTTATGGATATGTCCTAGATTCTTTTCTCTGACCCTCCAAATGGGTATTTTAACTATGTTTAAAAATGGGTGAGGAGAAAGTAGGTAAATGTGTTAGATTGTCTGGTTCTGCAACATTACAGACAGTAAGTGCTCTTCACTTTATTAGCAAATGACCCAACTCTCAAGTTAGTAACTTGGCATCTTAACGGAACTACACGGTATTTCTGTGCTTTTTCAGTATCTGAGTCTTGCTTACACTTGTTTTTGAGGAGGATGACCCGTCTGATACAGTCTTCCTGCATTTAAAAATGATATTGTTGTATTTAAGAAAATAAAAGTATCCCTCTTGCCTGCATTTTTTTTCTACCTGGTGGGCATGTAACTAGCTGTAGTTGTGTGCTGTTGTGGTTATTTTCATATGTACATAGTTGAACATGGTTCGGGATTCAGCTGTGCTTTGAAAGTGGGATTTTACAATTAAACTTACCCGTGGGTAGGTGCAGTTTTCTTTTGTATGTTAAATAAATGTTTTTACATGCTCCAGTTGAAAATTTTCATTCAAAGAGTGTATATATATTCTAAATTCAGGGAATGTGTTGTTCTGATTTTGGTCCAGGGGCAGCTAATTGCATCCAATCACTTGAGATCCCCTAAACTGCAAATGAAGATATGACAGGAGTTCATGTTCTAGAGAGATGATGGTTTAGGACAGAGAGAGGGGCAATGGAGCACAGGCCTTGCTGGTTTTAGTGGTCAGCTACAAAACATGAGGACTTGTTGCTTTATCTTTTAATTGTAAGAGATCACAACTATTTTTTTTTCATATCCTATTGACAGATTCAAAGGGTGTAAGAATAAACGGTTTTATTGAATACACACTTCGATAATAAAATAAAAAATTAATCTCACCCTTTTTGAGCAAACAGTCCTGTTCATGTGCTTAGAGGCTGTAAACCACACTGGGGTGTTAGGAAGACAAGTAGCCTGCGTGATTGCGGTAAGTGTGTCACATCCTGCCCTCAACTTCGCCCTCCTTGGAGGCTCTGGCAGTCTCTCTGTGGTTTGCCCACTAGCCAGCTGGGAGTGGCTCGAGAAAACTTCTCTAACCTGTGGATCTGGTTCTCGAGCAAACTTTCAGACTTAACAGTATCTTGGTGCTCCTTGCCAAACACAATTAGGAGAGAGGCGAGGGTACTGGGGCAGGCATTCAAAGTTTCACGGAAGACTCATCTGTAATTTTGTGACAAATTTAATTGTGTGCATTCAAAGCATGTAGTATGAGGATTGCTGCGGGGCTTTTTCCTCCTTGACAACCCAGTCAACTCCTTGGTAAACATGAGACTACCAAAGAGCTTCCCTCTTCAGTGAAAATCTTGCCCCCATCTCTGCTGCAGGAGTAGTGTTTTCTGGCTGTGTTTGAGGGGAATGGGCAGGCAGCTGCTTTGACATTAGAAGCGTACAGTGTGAATGCCAGCACATCTTTGTTAAATAAATATGAACTGCTCTTTCCATAGGGATTCTTAAAGATGACTATCAAGTCAAGGCATGTCACTGGAAATTTGCGTGTCTTTTGAATTAACTGTCATTTTTGTCATCAGCAATCTTTGTATTTCTTACTTTGATGCCTTTTCTTCCTGTAACTTGCCAAACTCTGAATTTACTTTCTCTGCTGCTTGTGCCTTCTTGGATCTGGAGTCTGACCATAAAAAGACAAGATTAGAAATTGAATCCACTGTTTTTTGTTTTGCTCTGTGAAAATTTTCACTTATACATGGTTGTGTCAAAAGACTGTTTATAGGGAGTTTTTAAGGTACTCATTCTTCAAGTAGTCCATTCTCTGCTTTGTCCTGATTACCACTTGTGGTTTTTTTCACATATGAATGAGCTCTTGATATATCCCACAGAAAGGCAAAAGAAAATGGTGTAGGAATTGTATTTTTTTAATCTCTCTAGACTTCTTTTTGTTTTGGGATCCAGTTACTCAAAAAATGGCATTTTGAGCGTCAGGAAATTTTATGCACAAAACATAAACACTTGAGCTCTTCCTCAATTTTTTTCACCCTTGGGGAATTAAAGCTGAATTGTTTTCCCTACTGTTTCAGTATAGAAGCTAATACTACTTTAATTTGAAAGGCATAAGCAGAGTTCTGAGTGGAAGAAGAGGCGTTTTGAAACAGTTTTCTGTGATACAGAACAGGGACTCCAGAAAGTACCTAATTGCTTCCTATGCAAGTTTTACTGTCTCTTTGATTAGCAGATGGTTTATTTCTATAGTTGCAAGTGTATAATAGTCAAGGTGAAAAATAATCAGCGCAACTTTCACACACAATATGGACTCAGGATGTTTGAAGGACTGGCCAGAGATGTGGATCGTCTGCTAGATGCATGTCTTTTTAGAGAATCTATAACCAGACAAAAATGTTGTCATCTCTCAGCTGATGGATGAAGGGTAGTGGAACACAGGATAAGATACTAACTGATGCAGCTTTTCAAGTTTGCAGTGAAATGGTGGAAGCAGCAGTAGGCTGCCCAGGTAGGGTAGAAATTTTGTCTTACCATCTCCTCTATGTTCCTCTGATGGTGTGGACTGAGTGCTAGGCTGAGGATGTGTGTGCAGAAGGTAATGAGGATGAAATTGGATCCATGTTCCTGTTGTCATGAGTGATGGCCTGGCGGTAAAGCATTACTGGAGGCTTGTGCCATGAGGTTGCTGGTGTGTTTGCTGGTGGCAGGTGCAGGCCCTGAAGAGGTGACTGTGGAGAGTCCCATCAGCAGGTGTGTGTGAGCTGTTTTTGATCCTGCACGTAAATGTCTTTATCAGTCACTGAGGAGGAGAATAGGGCATCAGTGAGATAAGAGGTGACAGGCGAGAAGAAGGAAAAAGACTTGAGGCCTGGCTTTGGAGAGAAAGAGGGGCAGTCTGGGAGGGAGGAAACACAGAAAAGGGAAGTAATGGCAATATGGTGTGTGGAGGAAGCACATAGAGTTCATGGTTCCTTAAGTTTATTTTGCCTGTCCTCCTTCTACTTGTGTGCTTGTCATCTCGTGACAGGGTGTTAGCACAATCCGTTGGTGAGTGGCATAACTGTGTCACCGATCATCCCCTATGGGCTTGGGGTGCCTGCTGTGCAGCCTCTGGCTGAGGGCTGGGTGAGGGGGTGAGTCAGGGGCAGCCCTGGCAGCGCAGCCGCGGTCTGCCCTCGCTGCCTGGCTGAGTGCTGCACTGGAATTTTCCAGGTAGGGCACAGATAGAGGTGAGAGGGAGAGCGCGTGGGATGGGATTTGGACAGGGAAGGGCTCGTCCTGGGGAGAACTACCCATATGCCGAGCCTCTGGCACATGAGGGAGCAGCAGTAATAAGTAAACTAATAAACCAGGGGGAAAATCCAGCAGATACGTTTAAAAACATCTAATGCTGCCCTTGCGTTTTATTACCTTTTCATTACCATTTTCCTTTATTAATTTGAAACATGCGCTAGCTTTTTTTTTTTT
>VZTR01016503.1:10226-25589 GCA_013400775.1 Chaetops frenatus | reverse complement strand
TTTTTTTTTTTTTTTCCCCTCTTCTCTCCCTCTCCAGCGTGGATTTCAACACATACTTGTGCGGGTGCCAAGAACACTGTGTTCTGTTAAGTCACGGGGTGACGTCGGGCGCTGGCCGCCCGCCAACCTGGGTCAAGTTCATTCAAATAAGTTTCAGCGGCGGCCCTTGCTGCCCCAGCCCCGACAGTCCTGCCTTCGCATGGTAGATGGCTCCCTTGCGTTAGTTTTCCAGAGAGCTTGGGATTTCAGGTCTTTAAATTTTACAGGTTTTTGGATTTTCCTTAATGTTTGCAGAAGGNGTAGCCTGACCTCGCATGAATCTGTGAGGAGAGAAAAGGAGATGGCCATGGATTTACTGAGCAGAACGTCTGCAAGCTGGAGCATGCATTTCTCTGCCCACTGATTTTTATTATTTCTCTTTTTTTTTTCCTACTCTCGTCCTTGAATGGCTTTTATTCATGATGTAAAGACTTCATGTCTTTAAAGCAGGAGCTGCTCCTGAGTTTCCAGTGACAATCCTGTTCATGACAGAAATAGATGAAATGGCACAAAGTGTGTAAGAGCAGCAATGGCTGTGCTAGCTTAATCACTTCCCTTTTCTACAGGATTTTGTGTTTTGCTCTCTTGGCTCTGAAACTTTGGACTGCTCTTAAAAACGCATTAAGCTAGTAAATCTCTTGGTTGGGGTGAGCTTCCCGTGTAGAGGCTTATCCCATGTGATGGTGTTAAAAAATCAGACCAGTTTTCTTGGTCTCTTTATTCCAGCTTCCCTTTCAGGGGACTGTGTTGTTGCTACTTTGCATAGCAGCATACTTTTCCTTCCTGTAACCCTACCAGAAATCACACTAGATCCCCTCCCCTTCACTTCCAGTAACTGCTCTGTGAGCAATAATTTTGGAACTACTGGCAAAATAAGAGTCTTTGACAATCTTCTAACATCCTTACAGCAGGGCAGCATTTGTAACACCAGAGACATCACTAACTGGTCTCTAAGACAGCTGTTGATATTTTAGTATTTAATGAGAAACCCATTCTTCCTGTTTGCTTCTGGGATATATATTTTTAATTAAGAATGAGGTGTCTGGGAAAACTTGGTGCTTCCAGAGAAAGCTGATTGGTTTTAAAGAGAATAGACAAGTGAATTTGCAGGTTGTGATTTAGATCTGTTTTCACCATCTCTCGCTTGTTCAGATTAGCCATTTTATTTTTATTCTTTTTAGCTGTGCACCAAGTTTTTAGGTCTTGGCTCACTTGATATTTGGCTTTTAAGGGAGAGAAACATAGTAGTGTCAGGTTCCCATGATTCAACACCCACTCCTGAGTTACCTGTTGGTGCTTGCTGGCTTATCTTCTCTGTGTGGGAGAGTGCAGGATGATCAGATTTGTGTTCATCACTAGGTGTCACTCACTTGCAATTACTTAAAGTACATTTCAGGGCAAATATAAAAGAAACAAGAAACTCTCTTTATTCCTATCTCGCCCAGTTTGGGTGTGTGTGGGAGAAGAAAATGGTGTGAAATCTGGAAAAGAATATTTTCTCATCCTTCTTTCCCATAAAACTATTGTATTTGGTGTTTTGTAATTTTATTGCTTTAAGTGTGTCTTAGTCTGTTGGCTTTTTTTCTTGTATAGTTCTGTTGATGCAAGATAATGTTTTCTTGTATATTTTCAATTATCTTTTCTGCCCTCTTATCAAGTGTGTAAAAACTTGAAGAATAGCAGATAGCATGTAAAAGATATGGAAATATAGCTCAAGGGAGGTGCAGTGATGTAACTACAGGATCATTTGAGAGAATGCTTGGAAAAAAAATGAGATGACAGGACTCAAAATTGTTCGTGGAACTTGACCGCTGAGCTATGTTGGGCAAAGGATGCTGATTAAAAACTGTGCACATATAAAGATGATTTATCTTTGTGTTATTTAACAAATTATGTGGAATGTGATGCCTCAGCTGGGTCCTGGTCAGCCTTCTCTCTCATCAAATGATTAGTGTGGGGAATGTATGTTCAGTTGTTGAAATATAGAATATTTTAAAATTCTAACAAAGTGAGGGAGAGGAGGAGGGTTAAACAGTGAAACTCAATAGATTTGTGCACCACACACCAAATGCTCTAAGTGTTTTATTCCAGAGGAAGATTTTTCAGAGAGTGTGCAAGTGTCCAAGTGGATAGCTGGAAACTTTATTGGCAAGGACGACAAATTTCTTTTCCTGTATCTCTCACCCTTCCCCTGTATGTTTCCCTTGAAATGGGACATGTGTTTTATCCAGCCTGGTTCTTCCTTTGGTTTGGGGGCTGGGACTGCTGTGGATCAGACTGTTTAGTAGACCGTGCCTTCCCTCTTTCGTGTCCAAGTGAACTAGGTCTGGGTTGTGTCTGTCTCCTTGGGAAACTGAATCTCATGGAGGGTTTCAAGGCAGTGGTCGCTGGGCAAGGTTCTCTAAACGGCTTCAGTGGTGTTCAGTATGGACTTAGAGTGTCAGTAAAAAAAAATGGTGAAAAACTAAAGCTTGTCTATAGTGCATTTCTTTTTCACTCCCTCTCCTGTGTAACCAGAAGCATTAGTTTAAAATGTATAACTAAATACAGCACTTACCTTCCCCCACCCGGTCTTATACTAGAATAGTAGAGGCTATTTGAGATCACCTGTTTCTCTGTGAAAGGTGACCTAAGCTGAGGGAAACCCCTTCTAGACAAAAGTTGTTATGCCTGCAGACCTGCAATGATTTGCTGAAAGTAACAATAATCGAGCAAGTCTGCTGTGTGGATATCCATAGAAGCTACGTGCTAACCGTATAAACACATAAATCTCTTAAGCTCTGTGTCAGACCCTGTGTTTACAATGCCTTTGCTCATATTTAGGCCCTAAAACCAGCATGAATTTCTTATGACAGCTGAGAAGAAAACACGCAGCCTCCACTGATACCTGCACAGATATGACAGAATGCTTAATCATAAGATTTAGTTTCCCTTTGCGAAGATTATAGGTTGAGATTCATCTCCTTGTTCTATCTTGGATTACTAAGTGTTTGTGGCTGTGTGTCACTGTATTTATCTAGTCCACATGCTGTATTTGAATTTAACTGAGAGTGTGTTTGAATGAATAAAGTAGCATAATTTCCTTCCCTTCCCCTGAAGGAGAGGTGGGTTTCTTTTAAAGTATGGCAGCTATTATGACTAACTATATAATTATACCTTTAATCAGACTAAACTATTTTAGATACACAGTAGCCCCATTTGGCCCCTCAGTGTTGAACTGAAAGCCCTCTAAAGATGCATAGTATGGCCCATAGTCATCGTCGTCACCTTTAATCACTCAGCGTATTAAAGCCACTGTGCAGGAGTGTACATGACTGTGTGATTTACTTTTGGGGGTGGTGGTGAGGACAGGGAAGATACACATGTTACTGAAAATTCATTTTTCTGACTCTTAATCTGTGAGGACACGACTCTGTCTTTTCTTACTGCCTCTGATCATTTTGCCAGCATTCAATGGATTTCTTCTACTGGTGTAGTGTGTTTGAAGGTGAATGTGGCTCTGAAAACGTGGGGAGAAGTTTTTAGTCTCTCTGGGCGGCTGAAGCTACTGTTGGGTGTGGAAAGCAAGTGGCTCAATGCACAGTTCAGAGGCATGGCTTCCAGAAAGCTTCTCTTTGTCTGAACAATGAGCGAGGTGTCCTTGTCCTCACAGCTCCTCAAAGACACTGCAGGGCTGCCGAGTGTTCCACTTTGTGCAAGCTATATGTGGGTCTCTAATTTCTGGCATATTGGAATTCATCTTTAATATAAGAAAATGTACTGCCACAACTAACTTATCAGTGTTTTAGTTCACACACTCCACCACTGGTGTTAATTCTGTGACTTTAATAAAGCCAAATAAGTGCTATTTCTTGCAGACCTTAATTATACTAGCAGCTATTTTTAAAAGAAATCTTTTGCTCTAGTTTAAGTAGAGTTGCTTCCAGTATTTACTTCTGTTGTGTTTCATGTTTTGCCTGACATGTTTTTGTTTAGTTTTTGTTGTTGTTGTTGTTTTGTCTTTTTCTTTTGTGAAGAGGAAGAATAGAGAAGGAAAGGGAGGGGCAGATGCCACATGATAATGAAGGGACACCACCAGAAAGACAGTTCTGTCAAATGCAGCCAGATGCATGGATTGTTCAAGGTGGCACACATAGTTTATTTTTGTTGTCATCTCTGAAACTAACATAAGCTAGTTTCAGACTAAAGTGTTAAATATTGTTGGGAGAAGGCTTGAAAATGGCTGAGAATACTATTTAAAAAGGTTAAAAAGAGCTTAGGGTTGTGCTGTGATCTCACATGGAAAGGCCCAGAGGTCAGAAGTGAGCAGACCTGTAGCTCCAAGACACACACATGCACCTGGCAGAGTTCTTAGTCTTAATTATGCATGGTCTATTTTACTTCACCAGGAGTGAAAAATTCTGAGCCTCATGTTTGCAAAAGGGATCATGACAAGGCTAGAGCTTGTTGCCTGTTACTGCATGTTTTCTCACAGCTTACTGGGTATAAACGAATATTACATAGGGATGTTGGTACAACACTAAGATAAGGGCAACAAATTAAAGCAAACATAAGAAATGGAAGAGCCTTTGTAAAAATGTGCAGACAACTCATTCAGCAGAACTGTTGATGGCTTGGCCTTGAGCTCAGTTGGTGGAGCTGCTGCTGCCTGGCTGCCAAGATAATGTGTGTGATGTAATCATGCCAAGCCCATACTATCATGGCATTACAGCAAAACTGTCTCTGAACTGGGCACGTTCCCAGTTACATTCAGGTACAGTAACAAGGTGAATGGAAAGGTTTTGCCAGTACTGTGTATATGTACAGTTAAAGCTGAAAGTGGGTGTTCTGGGGCAAAAAAGACAAGGTGTCTTTTGCTGGGCAGGTGGAGAACATAGTCTTTTCTCAGTGCCAATATTATTTCTTTTGTTAAATGACCCTACAAGGATGGCCCTCTCCCCAGCTGAAGAGGAGCATTGCATGCTGCAGAGGAAAATCATAAGAATGTCTACATAGGACAGATTAAAAACCCATCCAGCCCATTGCCCTGTCTGTGCTTGTGGCCAGATGCCCACAATGTGGACACTGGGTATAAGCATAGGTTAAGCTGAAAGGATTAACTGGCCAAATAAGAATACCTGTTGCTTTGTTGCTGGCTGGATATGAAATAATCCCCGATCTTCAGTGAAAAATAGATATATGGATGCCATAAAGTTCTGAGTGTTTTCTCTTCTTTTGTTTGTTTTTTTTAATTGGAGACATATTCTTAAGATACTTATATAGTCCTAAACTGAGCTTGTTTGTGTGGTTGCACGCAATTTCTTTATGCAACCTTCACAGGCCCTTCCTGCTTTCCGAAGTTTTTGGAACAGTTAGTTAATTCTAACTCTCCATCTTCCTCTTTGAGTGAAATTTGCAATTTCCTTTCAAGAAACAACTTCCTATTGAGTACTAACTTATCTGACCACTTTGATGTATTTGAAATTTTTTTTTGAAGTCCTGAAGGCATTGCAAAATCCAGTGTTGTCTTCACAGCTTGAATTTCTGCACTGTCTGAATTGAGGAAGTACAGAAGTGGCTAGGAGCTCATCTAACTAACAAATGAAAATAGAGTTAAATTGTGCTTGATCATGCAGTGTCACTGTAAAATTCCAAACTGTGGTAATTGAAACCTGGTTAGGCAGCTCTAGGCGACTGAGTTGTCATGTTTTTGCTGTGATCAGCATTGGCTTTGTGAGATTTGGGACTTGTGTGGATTTCCAAAAAAATGCTGCAGCATATTTGGAGGCAGATGCAGAAATGGGCTGTTTTCTGTGGTGCAGCCCATCATCATGCCAGAGCTACAGGAATCTAAGTCCTGGCCTGCAGAATAGCCATTAAACTTAGATTTAGATGCCTGTGTTCTATATACAATAAACAGATGAGCTTAAGTGCGAAATACCAGGATTCCCAGCTACTGTCTTTCTGACCAAGGAACACTTAAGCTCCCTGGTGTTCCTGCACTTTATCTAATGCCTGTTTGATGTGGAGCAGGGACTGAAGCTTTTCAAGACCCTTTGAATCTTGTGGGGGTTTTTCTGCAGCGATACAGCCTTCCAAGGGAGAGGTAGAAATTATCTCCTCATTGCTTTGTTTGGTGGGTTGAGAGCTTTACTGAGAGGAAGGGATTTAAATTCTCTTAATACAGAGATTGTTAAGAGTTTGGGCTTCTCCATTTCTTAGGCTGAAATGCCTGGAGTGTTCACTGTTGTGGCTGTGCTTTCCAATGCAAGCAATGCATGTTCAGCATGCTGTGAGTGGAAATCCCTGCAGAGCATAAACTCACACCTACTGAATCAAGCCCCTAAACAGGCTTAGGTACAGAAGTACCAACTTTGTACTCACAGGCTTAAATGTGACATAAACCATGGGTCTGCAGAATTGCAATGCATCTGGTTATGTCCAAAAGGACCGACCTCTTGGACTTTGATGTCTAAATGCCATCAAAACTCCTCTTGGAGCCTGAGTCTTAGCTTTTATAGCTGAAGATAGTCTTATGTATTTGCATGCATAGAACATTTTTAATGTTTGGGGGTTTTTTTAATTGTCATCTCCCTGAAGTTATCTAAGTGATTACCAGTCTGCTGTTTTGAAGAGTTAACCAATTAAGTGAGTTAAATTTGAGCATGTCCTTACACTGAATAAAAATACAGATGCTTTGCAGTTCTGCTTCCCTCACCCCTGGACGCTAACAGTGCTTAGTGTTTTCACATGAGAATTGGTGTCTAGCACCTGTGCAAAACATATTCCAGAACAAAGTTGCCAGATACAGTTGAGAATCACTTGTGAAAAATTTGTCTTGAACAACATGTCCCCAAACCACAGGAGATGCTAGAATAAGTCTTAAACGTCAGGCTTTCTGACTCAGTCCTGCACTTACACCACACCACTAGATGATGACACGTTATTGTGAAGGTTCACTAGTTCAGGCAGTACTTCATAAACATGATCTGCTTTTTAAAGTAGATCCTTGGCTTTCTATTACAGCTATTGTTTCCTCTTCTGTATCTGAAGCAGGGAATTCCCCACATATCTNTTTTTTTTTTTTTTTTGTAATTCTGGGTTGTACTCTCTCCCTGGAAATCTGGTTTAATTTTATTTCATCAGTCACAAGCAAAGTCTTGTGATGGTGGTTGCCATCTACAGAAAATGGTTTCCTCTGCTTTCACCAACATGGTTTTATATGTTGTCTGTCAAGCTACTTTAGACATCCTCTGTGCTTCTTTGTGCCAGGGTTGTATCCATAGAGAGCCCACAATTGTGCACTTGATCTTCAGAGTCTTGGCCATATGTGGTAGTAAGAGCTGGAAAACCCATGAGCATAAGTCCAATGGTGTTAGTATCACAGCAAACCTGATTTATATGCCTTCTGGATCCTCTCCCTACACTATGCTTTTTAAATGGTCAAATGAAATAGAAGGGCTTTTCTGATCTCTGTCTATTTTCCCTGGACTACTATACTTTCTGTTCAGGACGTGAATAAGGTATTGCATTAATGCTGTCCAAATTCTAGTGTATCAGTACAATATTACTTGAAACCACAGAACCATTTGTCATACTGACCTTAAGTTTTGAGATTTTGAGTATAAGAAAGCATGGCTGCTTTTGGTCCCTATTTTTGTGCAATATGTTTCAGTAATCCTTCAGATGTAAAGATAGCTGTCATGAAAGTCCTGCAAATATTTTTATATAGTTGGAGCCGATTTATAGAGTATGTATCTGTGTCTAGTGGGTTGTGAAGTGATGTGGAGTTCAGTTTTGGGGCAAGGAGGAATGAGTATGTAAGTGCATTCATCTGCTTTTGACATATGGTTGTTTCCTTTTCTGTTTAGTAAAATTTATCTAGAATTATTATAGCCTTACATGGAAAAGGTTAAGATAACTGAAGTTTCTATTCTGCAAAAAGTAAAGTGAATTAAGGAACCCCTTTATAGCCACACTACTTATAGTTTAGGCAAAATAAGCTTAAGAGTTAACATTAAGTGTATAGAAGTACACAAAAAGAATCCTTAAACTGGGGAGAAAAGTATGTGACATTTCCTAAATGGAAAATGATGAGCTTATGTAAATATAAACAAACAAATGTAGATTCTTGTGTGTAGGACGTGTGAGGTGTGTGCATATGCATGTGTTTTAAAACTATGGTGTTGGAGAGTGTGGGTGACTTGTTAAATATAGTTTTCAATTTCTTAAGTGCTTTCTCCTTAAGAAGTGGTTGTCTCATTAGGTAGTCTAAATGTAATTGTATAGTTTTGCTGTTTTACATAGGGTAGGCTTTCCATTCCTTCAATAAGTGCATTCCAGGAATAATACTACTTCTACTTGGCTGTAGCAATGCAATTTTGAAGGACTTTTGTTAATAGTAAAATGAAGATAAAAAAATAAAATCTCTTGTTGATGCTGCTCTTGGAAATTGACAGAAATGGCCAACTTTTGATCTGGAAACTTAGTTCTTCTTCTCTTCTAAGTGATTAGTCTATAACAGAATCAGTTGCCTTTTGGCAGTTTGGAGGGAAAATGCATTTAACATGTCTTAGATTTCCAAGTGTAAACTTGGCTGTAGCAGATGTCAATAAACATGTCAAAAGGATTTTTATCCTTAAGTCTTGGTGTGCGTTAAAGTTACATTAATGGTCTGAATTGTGGTAGCTCCAGTGGAAAACTTTAAGTCAGCATTTTGAACATCAAGAGTTTAATTGATGCACTTGATTGTATTTTCACATTATTTTGACATAAGAGTGTAAAACTGAGAAAGAATCTTTTCTCCAAGAATATTCAAATGCTTGTCTGAATCCTGAAATTATATTCCCCTTTATGCCTAGACTAAATTATTTTGTTATATGACATAGCTGTATTTGTTCTTATTCTGAATTTTCTTAACTAATTTTTTTTGCTTTATTTTAATAACATAATTAGTGTGTAGTTTGCTTTTAATGAATTGATAACTGTAGAGCACAATGTGAGACCTACCTTTCTTCTGATGTCTAAAACTTGCTTTAATTTTGGCTCCCCATATTTGAGAAGAGTTATAATACATTGATAGATCTATGTAGTTATTGTCCTATCACTGAAAGGAAACTATTGTGTGAGTTGTAGTCTAAATCATTAAAACATCAATATTTGGCAAGTAGAAAGCAAGATCTTGCTGCACTGCAGCTCTGCCGTATTTTGTACTCTGAAGAATGACCCTAGACACGTGAAATTTTTGAGATTTTAAAAGACAGATTCTTTTTTTTTTTTTTTAAATTCAAGCTATGTCTGCTGCAATATCTCGCCCGTGTTTCTGACCAAAATGAAATTACTGTTGTTGTGAGCTGGGGAATGCAGATCATCCAGGCAGCAATTTAGTTTACTCTATGCACAAGTATCTCTTTGGTCATGGGGAGTGGGAGATAGAAAATGATGCAGTGTTGTAGTTACCGTAGACCCCGATGACCACTTGTTGCTACTGAAGTAATGAGTGCATGCTACATTGCTCTCTAGACTAATAAAAGAACTTCTGATTAAAATAGTTGCCAGTAAGACAAGCACAAAATTGATAGAGTGGGTGCCAAAATTTGCACTTCTGCATTTAGGCAATAAAGCTGCCTGTCACACAATTCCTAAAAATGGCGCAGCCGGATGCCCGGAACTGCCTGAGCACTTCTTCAAAGCTGCTGTCACTGCCCCTCTCCTTTCTCAATTCGGCTTTTTTCGCTTCCCCCAACCCAAATTTTCAGTGCGGAGCACTGCTCCCAGAGCCTGCTGGTGTTTGAGAGTTAACTGCTGTTTAATGAAAAGCATTTTTCTTTTTTTTTTACTTTTAGCACAAACTTTGTGGCCCCACACATTTCATTAAATTGCAACTTGCACGGTATTTTTAGTTGCTTCATGCTTCAAACATTGCAAGTTTTTGATCAGAATGCTAATAGGTCACTTCCAAGTTCAAGAGAAAAAGATTTGTAACACTTTTTTTAAATCCTGCTAGCTGCAGAGTTCAGTCTGAAGGACAAATATCACATAAGCATTTTTGCTTTGGGAAGAGGAAAATAAAGAGAATAAGTTTAATAGTTTCTTGAAGAATTCATTTCTAAATGCTCTTCTGAGATGTTGAATTAACTTCTATGATTTTAGCATTATCTTGTAAACTTTGAGCTTCCCTTATATTATAGACAGAGGGGACACACACATCCCACAAACAAATTTTGCATTTTCCACATGTAAATACACGTTGACATGTGCTAACAGAATAGAAAAGAAAATGACAGTTTTCCATTCTTTTTCTCCTCCCCTTCTGAAGTACAGCTTTAAGAATGGAAGTGAAATTGAACCATCACAATCTCTCAATCTGGTTTGAGATAGTGGAGGAATGAAGCCAAAGTTATTGGTGATTGCTGTAGAAACCAGTCAACTGTTGCTTTTTCAAGTATGTTAAAGTATGCAGACATGCACTAAAGCTCTCTTTTTCTCTTTGCTTGTAATTGAAAAGAATTACCTTAATTCTTGTTAATAATACTACTTTATGCAAGCTTTATAATCCTTATAAGGAAATGCTTAATACAAGTTATGCATGTTTGTATTTCAGGGCTCCTTTCTTTACAAGTTCTCCGTGTCAGCTGCTAGCCCGTTCTTAGAGAATTACAGTCCATTGAGTTGTGTAAGGATTGTATTTGATTACTGGGACACTTCAAGTGTATGTTCCTGAGAAGTTTATGTGTGTGCTTATTTTCTAGCAAAAGTTTTAAATCTCTGTGATTGTCTCCATGGGTCCTGCAATGGATGTTATACCCATGTTATGGCAGTCGTATTACTAATGTAACACACCTGTCTTACAGCACACATGTTTTTAGTCTAATCTAGATCTTAAAGGAGTTTTCAAGTCTGTACTTAGAAATCTTTTCATGTACTGTGAGCGATCAGCACAGCTAAATGTGTCAAACTTAAGACCGTATTTCAGCAGTTAGAAGTTTTGACTCTCTCTATAAAGTGTGTATTTGCATCAACCTTACGATTTTCAATCACAATTCCTTACCCAATTGGTTACTTTATGTTCCTTCTGTTCCCCAAAGTTCAGGCACATGATCTGAAAGAAAATCTGTAAACTTTGTGTTGGGCTTCATTTTCTTTGTTCTTTATCCAAACAGAACTAACTTTAGCTGAGTATATTTAATGTATTTTTCAAAGTAGTTTCATTGTTTGGTGTTCTTTGGCTTACTTGGGAAAGCAATTAAATGGGTCTTCTCTTTCTTTAGTCTGCATATAGGTGCTCTCATCAATGTTAGAAATCAGTTTAGATGAAGGTGGTGCTTTTGTGTGTGTGTGCACATGCTGTCATCACTGACACAGTATTTCAGACGTGGTTAAGACATTTCCTGCCCTGAAATGTTTGCTGTTTAAAATAGTTTTAACAGTGCAAAACCACAAAATGATCCAGAAAAGGTAGGCTGTGGAAGGACTTCTGGAAAGAAGGGAAAGGGTTGGAAGAAGCTGGGAGTGAAGAGGAGGGAAGAAATGAAGGGACTATTTTAGGCTTTGGGGGCAGTTCTGCAGGAGCTATGAAGCAATAAATGGGGCAAAGGGAAGTACAGTCAAGTGAGAAGAATGCGGAGTGAGTGGGAGTAGAAGAAAAGTAATGTAATGTGCTGCACTGCCTGGCAGCCTGGTGTCTCCTTAAGCTGCCAGTGCTGTAACCATGAACGCTGGCACTGCTGCAGCTGGAAGTGCAGAGTCTCAATTGCAAGATGTTTCTGTGTGTCCCTGTGGATATTGTTAACAAAAATTTTTCCACTAAGTGCTAAGCATTATTGCAGAAATTATGGCTGTACTGCATTTGTGTCATACAACACTGTGCCACTTGTGTTTCCATTCGCTCTTAAATTCTTTTTTTTTCCTTTTATGATAAGTGCTTTTCTAAGGGTTTTCACAGGAAACTGCAGATCAACCAAAGATAAGAAATTGGTGTGAATAATTTGTACTTCACTGAATATCTGTGTGCAATTCTTCATTTAGTTATTATTCCGGTATTCCTTCCTTTAATCTCCAAAATGCTTGCATGTTATATCTACTTTTAGAAAGAGAATACATAATATGAAAGATTTGAAAGTCTTTGACTGTTCCCTGATCTATCTATACAGTGACATTACTATGAGAAGCATTTTTCTTTTTTAGAAACAACTTTTTTAAAAGCTTGAAAGATGGTTACACAGTTCAAAACTGTATTGGCTAAAGATAAGAGAGAAGCAATTTTATAAGCAAAGATTTTATTTGCTTAGACCTAAAGATCTGTTTGGAGGAAAAAACCCCAAACTTTTGAGACCTGTGGAAGGGCTTAGTGCTAAATGCTTGTCTGCTTTCCCACAGTTATATATGTTTGTCTAGTGAAAATATCACCTCCCATTGCAAGTATTTGTTCTCTCTGAAGGCTTGAATTAAAACAAAACAGTTGCTTGAAGATGGAAATGTATTTCCTCCTTTAACAGTACCTACTGAATCCTGCAGGTGTTTAGTCTAGGTGCTTTAGGATTTAGTTAATAAATAATAATTTGGCTTTTAAGCATGCCTTTCAGTTGAGTCCTCTTGTTACATCCAAGCTTTAACTGGGATGATTACCATAGCATCACCTAAACCAGAGACAATAAAACTGAGGTTTCATGGCCCGGATCCACTAACTTTAATAAATGAAACCGAGTGAATAACTATAAACAAAGAATGTGAAAGTAGGTTATCAAACCATGTGATAACATCTGTTCCTTGGAAACATGAAAGTAACTATTTCTGTGTCAAGAACGAAACCCTGTTTAAGTGGTATTATAAGCTGACTGCAATCTTCCTGTGTGCCCAAACTTCAGTGTATAATGTTGAGGCTTCTGTGCAAAATGATGTAATTATCTGCATGCCCTATCAGAGTCAGGTATTTATATTTGAAAGCCTGGGTCTCTGTCATCTGGAGGATCCTTATCAAGATCAGAGCTCAACTGCGTGGGATAATATGCAGTTGCATGAGAGGAGACCTGATTCTGTCCCTGAATAGCTTGCAAGATGCAACACGTGAAGTGGCGTCTCCCCCTTCCCCTCTTTTTTTTAAGAAGGGAATGGAGAGCAAGGGTTACAGTAATTCACTTGAATGTAACGTTGGCTAACAGAATGCATAAATTGTCCAAATTGTCTGTAACAGCCAGTCATTTTCCCTGAGAGAAAATGAAGATGTCCTCGTATGATGGAAAAAAACATTAGACAAAGCAGGAAAAGCACTTGTAGATTGTCCATGTTAACATTTTCGGCATTATTTGGTCTGTTAGGAGTTGGCTATTACTCTGATTACAGACTGATGGTGAGATCAGTGGTAATGAGATAATATTAGGAAGTGATAGATTGAATTCTTAATGCTAAAGATGTCCACTAAGCTACTAAAACGATGCTTTTAAGAGATGCAGTTGCAGTGCAAATGCTACAAATGCCAAGATTGCAGCAAGGTTTCCCTTATACTCCATAGAGTACAAATCAGTGTCCCTTAACTGATGTTGAGTAATCCTGTTTTGTGCCCATTTTGCACTTCAGCAGCTCACTGTCTCCTACTATTCTTTCCTGTCCTTGTGCACGGCAGACAACAATTTTGTTCAGTCTTACCTTTGGGATCACTGTTTAATTCTACATCTACAGAGTACACTCAGAAATAGACAGTGGTTCTTGCTTTGCAGACTGATTTTGTGTAAAAAGGCACTTGGGCTAAGACGAGAGCCTCACCTGTTTCGGTCGGCTGATCCATGCCTCAGAACAACCTGTTCTGGGAGAGGCAGGCTGGAACAGCTTGTGGATGTATCTCCAGAGGTATAGCCTGCTTAACCAGTTTGCCTTGTGAAAGCTGAGGTTTCTGCTCAGGATTAGAAGTTACAGCTTTGATTTCATCTTCCTCACCACTTGTGCATTCTTTACCTGGCTTTTTAAAAAAAAAAAAAATCAGTAAATATCATCTTTGCATTAGGTCTATAAAAAATCTGGTTTCTTGTAATTTTAATTTTTTAATCACTCTTCTCCCAAAGTTTTTCTTTCAAAGATCAGATTTTCATGTTGATTTTTGTGTGTGTCTGTGCAAAATCTTATTTTAATGTTATTTTTTCGGTTCTTGTTTTCTACAATGATTAGTGATGCAAGCAGGATACTGCCTTTCAGTGGTGTATGAGTACAGGATTGTGTGTGAGAGAGCTCAAACCAAACAAAAACACCTCTCCCCTGACAGAAAAGAATGCACAGCCAAACATACTGCATGTAATCCTAATCGTCACCTCATTTTCCACTTCAAGGCAGTATGATCTAAACAAGATATAGGAGCTGATAAATGATGATACAATTTATTTATTTTGTTAATTATTATTTCATGTGTGACATAAACCACCATTTTGTGGGATTGTGTACTGTGCTTCAACTTCCTCACTCTCTGAAATGTAAGAGGGCGTTTTCCTGTCCCTCCACAACTTTTCTTGGTTTCAGAAATGGTGCAGGAAGCCCAGCATCAGATAACTGGCTCTTGGATCTGACAGCAGCCATACCATTCCATTAATTTCTGCAGAGTTCCATGAAACCCCTTTAGTGCATGAAAGCATCTCTGAAACTGTCCCATTTGCTTTTCTTTTGATAACAGCTACTGTATTTTTCTCTTGGATTGAATCCTACTTTTGGAGTTACCTTTTAAGACAGTAGCTAACGCAGCTGTATTTTTGACAGGGCTTGCAGAATAAATGGCACCAAACATAGGTCAGACTTCCCCAGGAGCTCTTCAAAGGGAAGCCCAGCAGTGTAAGCAGTGGTATGTAAAGTCTGGTAGCTGGCCTGCTTCCTCCAGAGATAATCATGAATCAATTTCCTTTATGATAGGAAGCTCTGGGCTGCTGGATGCAGTGAATCCTTTTTGATTAGTCATAGAAGAGAAGTCCTAACCACTTGTTTGAAGGTCTCAAAACACCATTAAGAGGAGATGAGGGTGCAGTCTGTGACCAAATTCTGCTTTGAGTAATTACAGTGTTGCTGCCTACACTTCTCCTCCATATTCAAGTAGATACCACATTCTTCTTTGCTGCTTGGCATGAATGATTTTGTGTGCTAATAACTACTGCATTCCAGCCCTGGGGTGGTGGCAGCTGGGAGACAGCAAAAATTCATTCCCATGTCTGTGTGAGGGGAGATGTCACTGAAGTTTAGTGGTGGCCAGGCAGGGAGAAAGAAGCTCAGTGGTGCCTTGCTGTTGGTGAATCCCTGGGATGTGCTTGAGGTGGCTGTCCCAGTACTTGAGGAGCACACGGCTCTGTTTCCTGTAATGGCAGCCACAAAGTG
>VZTR01016503.1:0-10215 GCA_013400775.1 Chaetops frenatus | reverse complement strand
TGTGTGGAGCAGGACATGTCATTTCCTAGTGCACTGAACCAACACCACTGATAAATATTTAGGACAGATCAGATGGTCTGAGTGCGTGTGCTGGGGAGGAATGCTGTACTTGGCTAAACAACAAGGCATTATCTGAGATCCATTTTAAATATGTGCTGTCTCTGTAATAACACTGGGTGGTTGTTCCAGATACAAAATTTCAGTTAATCTGCTGTGTCAGTTTGGGCTTGCAAGTCCAAAAATACCTTATTAGTGATCTATGTCTTTCATTGTTGTTCTTTTTTTCATACGATTATCTCTGCCCACGCACTGCTACCTAATCTTGTATTTTTGCGTGCTGTTCCTGTGGGTATTCCATGAGAAGAAAGCTTGGCGTCACCCACAGAGCGGCACACGCCTAACTCTGCACTTCAACATAGAGTTTCTTGTGTGAAGGAATATTTGAATTTTGTCTCTAGAGTGAAAGTAGCTAGCTTATCAAGACCCAAGTTGTTTCTCAAGCTGCTAGGAAAGTATATTTGGCATAGACTTCAGTGCTTCAGTTAAAGCTTCAGAAAACACAGAGCTTTGAAGAGAACTGCAAGCTTTAAATCCTTTGTATCTTTAATTGTCTTTATAAAGCTGAATAATATCCTGTATTATCTGTGTGCACAATGCTTGAATTAATTTTGTGTTGATTAATTCAGGGAAAACTTCTTTTCTTTTACCTTTACTCTGCTCCCTGTAATCCTGCAAGCCAGCTTCTGGTGGAGTTAGCTTCGAGCATTCATTAGCATAACCTGGGCCTTTGACATACTGACACGGTGATTTATGCTTGTGAATATTCATTGTGCTAAATCCAGTGGTTTTTCTGCTCACTCTTGTTTTTTAGAGACTGCCATGCAAGATAGAAAATCTCCTTGCAGTCTATAGCCAGCTGCCTGGGGTAGAAGCTGGCTGAATTTGAATCCATTTGCATGCATGAAAGCAAAGTACCTGCACTGCAAATGCAGGGAAGACTGGGTAAAAGAAGAGGCAGTAGGATAGTCACCTGTTTGTTACATCTGGTCAGCTTCCACCCATCATGAGAGGGCAGGGAGAGAAAATGCAGATCAAATCTGAAAAATACATGGGCATCACCAAAGGGAAAAAGATAGTCCATGAAAGAACAGGCAGCGGGTAATAGAAAATTATTCCAGAACCAGAGGCAAAGATACGTGAGTGAACAAGTAGGAAAGGAGATCCCACAAGATTCATTTTTCTCTGTATGTACAGTGACCAGAGTCTGAAACTCTGAAGTACTATTTCTGTTTCTGACATAACTTGGCTCTGTGACCTTGAGAAAGCCTGGTTCCCTAAGGGTGCTCCGACAAACTGTGTTAGTTCTGCCATGTGAGCTAGGCTGTGGTAGGATAATAGGAGGGAAGAAATTTATATTATTTAGGGAAGGAAATGACAGGCTAAGTGACCTCCATCCGAAAAAAGTTGTATCAATGTCTATTAAGAATTTGGTACCTATTTTTTGTCTCTAGGACATACTGCAGCATGCTAAAGTATCTTAGTTTCAGCTGACAACCTTGTTCATAATATCTGTGAACTTTCATTGAGCATCTTATCTGCAAAGTATCTTCGTATCTACTGGGAAAGATTTACACTATAACTGAATGTATGATGACTCAACAAATGAAAGTATTTAATAATTACAGAGGTAATGTGTGGATACTGATATTTTCTGCAGAAATCACTGAGTGATGCGTCTTGGGAGGAGAGACAAGGGGGATGAGAAACCTGCACAACTGCTCATCACCTTGCCTCTCATTAGCAATCATTGTCTGAGAGTCTTTTTTAAAAATACAGATTTTACAATTTCTGTGGGGTTTTTTTGGTTTTTTGGTGGTTTTTTTTGTTTGTTTGGGGTTTTTTTGGGGGGTTGGTTTTTTTTGTTTGTTTGTTTTGGGGGGTTTTTGTTTTTTGTGGGTTTTTTGGTGTGGTTTTTTTTGTTGGTTTTTTTTGGGTTTTGGTTTTGTTTGTTTGTTCTTAGTGAATGCAGATTGACATGGGTCAACATATATCCTTTAGCAATCTTAGCTGCTTAGTTGGGAGGGTATTTGCTGTTTCTCATTTAGGTTTCTATTTTTACATTTGTACTATCCTCTGTGTTGACTAATACCTGTGAGTGCTGTCAAAAATACATCATAAATTAATTAATCTTGAGAGCTCTTTGTTTTTTGATGCATTTTTATTAAAAAATGCTTAACCTTAAAATGTAGGGTCCTGGATGCTCCATTACAGTACTCAATGACTTCTTTGCTTTCCTGGAGTCAAATCTTGAGAGAAAAAATGATGGTAGTGTGTGCATTTATACTTGTCATTTTTCCTTAAAAGAAAGTGCCACAAAAGGGGAGCATTTAGAGCTTTTCAGATGACACCAGTAACAGACAAAATAGATTTATTTAAAAATTGAACAAAATTAATTCTGTTTATTGTTTTAGTGATAGAGATTGAGGTCAACCCCTGAACTTTTTTTTCAGTCAGCCCCTGGATATGGACAACTAGCATGATATAAAAGAGGGTGTTGTGTAAAGGCCATCATATTGGAAATAGAGGTATATCTTAGTGAACAGTCTACTACAAAGTATTGGGAAGGACTGGGATATATGGGCGACAGTCATGAAAATCCCGAGGGCTGGGGATGATTACATTGGGATTGGGGGTCAGAGGAAGGAATTTAAGTGGGGAAACTGAGCCTGTGTGTAGTGGGAAGCTTTGTACTTTCAGCCACTGTAACCAAAATTACTGTATTTCAAAACATTAAGCCATGTGGAAAAATGAACTCATTTTAATTTTACAATTCTTTGTGCTTAGCAGTGGTGCTCTTCTGAAACCAATGATATTACTGGGGATATTATTTTAAAAAACTCAGCGAAATAACAAAAAAACTCTTGGAAATCCTTCTTTGTGATGGTTTAGGTATCGATAAAAAAGAAACAATTTCTTCACTATTTACCAATGATTGTTTTAAGTTGAATCAAATAAATGATTTTTTTTTTTTGCCAGCATTTCCCCACCATTTGGTAGACTTGCCAGCTCGTTTACTGGATACTTGAAAAATCCTGTTTGTTGTATGTTTTGAAAATACTGTGAAAATATTTTTCTGATGATGGCTACAGTTAAATAATGTACAGAACTGGAAAGCTAAGTTTTGTTCTTTGTTTTTCTTCTCCATTTTTAGTTTCCTCTTTTAAGAAAAATTTCCAACTGACCAATTAAAAAACCATCAACAACAAAAACCACTAACAAGCAAACAAAACAAAAATCCCAAAGTACAGTTTCCTTGGGGAAGTTCAGTCTAAACAAGTATACAGTAATAAATATTAGCAGAAATGATTTATTAGACAATCTTTAGTTAGGAAAGCTTCTTAACTCTTACAGCAGGCAGTGGGATTAAAATGTGTTTAACTTGAAGCACTTCTCAAGGGCTTTTCTCATTTGCGTTTCACTTGCTCTGAAAACTTCAGGTTTGCATCCTTTTTTTAGGTGCAGTGGATATCGTAGCTATTTGAGCAAAATTAAAGCATTCCTAAAGCAAGAGAGTGCATTGGAATGGTGTTTTAAGAATGAAGTGCTTGCTTGCTGCCTTCAGAGTCTTTGAAATCTTTTCTTTCTGGCTCATCTCCAATATGGAAGGAGTTTGTTTTCAGAGAAATATTGTTGCCAAGGGACAGATGTTGACTGTGTTGTGTTTAAAGCAGACTGATATTAATTACATTCTTTTAGCTGTTCTACTTCTCTGGATAACTTTAAAAGGTCCTTCCAATTTCCAGAATACTTAGGTAAGCTCTCGGAACATGAGCACAGTGTCTCGGCATTTACGTGAAATATGTATTAGAGAACTGGCAAGAGCTGAACTTATTTTTGTGCACAGTTGACAAACGCTGTTTTCAGATGAGTGCACTAATTAATAACAAAGAACAGCATTAGCAAATGGTGTGATTTTCCTCCCTTTCCTCTTTTGTCTTTCAAGTCTTTACCTGAACCAGTTGTCAAACAACCTGTGTGGAGCACTACTTACTGCATTTGACCAGAGGGATGAGCTAATTTTTCCAGGACATATCCTGTGATTGAGGCAGCGTGGTCTGGAGCAACGTCACTCTTTGGGGTTTTCCAGTTTCCCATTGATAATGCAAAGTTAATGTTTTGTGTTTGGGCTTTTGGTTCTTCCAAGGATCTGTCTGAGTTACTTAACTTGCCATACAATTTTAGGCCAGCTTACTTGAGCTGGGCTAGTGCTCGTGGTCCCAGTAGAAGGACTGTCACTGCTCACGCCACCAGAACTTGCAGACAGTGTTGGTTTGGTTGTTTTGCGGTTTTTTCAACTAGTTCCTGAAGACTGAGCCCAGCTCATGTTTCTTAGTCCTCTGCCTATTTCAGTGATTTAGATCATTTTGTTCTGTACTTGGTAAAATGCCACTTTCCAAGTATTTTTGCTTAATACTCAGTACTTTAAGAAACAGAGTCAAGGGAACATAATGCATGTAACAGCTGTGCAGAGCTCACCTTAGGGAGCCAACCCAGCAGCTTTAACCTGCTTCTGCAGGAGCCCTAGAGGAGAGTAAAATAAGCTCAGCCAAAGCAGGTGAGTTTTCCCTCACAGCCCTCTTCTCAACCTTCCATGTCTCTGCAGAGTTTGCAGTTTTCAGCCTTTTCATCCTCTCCTCTCATCCCTCCCTCAGTGGGATCAGTTCAGTGTGTTTCTGAGTTTTTGGGAGAAGAGCTCCAGCAAGGTTCTGTAGGGCTGAACTCCAGCCGTGCTGGCTCCCAGCCCCAACTGCTGACCAGTGATCCATCCTCCTTGGAACTACCTGAAGACAGCCCAGCAGCTTATGCTCAACTTTTGAAACCTTCCTGGGAAGCTGTAGGCCTGCTGGACATGGATGAAGGCCTGCTTTCGTGGTCAAAATGTTTTAACAAAAGGTTGCATACTTGTTGCCAGCTACAAGCTCTCAATAGAGGCATATGTTCCTTCCTTCCATTCAGACTATGGAAGCTGACCTTCCTGTTAGCTTGAATCCCAATATAAAAGCTCTCTTTCTTTCAGCTGCCAATTGTGATCCCTGTCACTCATTAGCCTCTCTCTGTTTTCCTCAGAACTTGCTTTAGATAAAAGCATTAGCATAATTCTCCAGACCTAGTTATTTAAAAAACTTAAGTATTACTCATCTCAGTTGTCCCTCAAGAGAAGATCCTTATATTCAGGTGTTGATGTTGACTGACAAAATATTAATGTCCATTTAAAGTGAAGTTGTCCAAGTGGTGTTAATAAATTGGCATTCCATTTGTGGATTACTGGGTAACGTGAAACGGCCTACATAAAGCTGTACTATCTCAATAGCATTCTGTTCAAATAGCTTTATATCTCTATTTGTTTAGGCAATTTCGACAGAAATATCTGAGTATTCATCCGATAATGACAGCGTGGGAGAAGGAGAGACGAGCCTGGGGACCACCACTGCAGGATCCAGTAAGGGATTACAGCCAAGGCCAGGAGGGGACACAGGGGGTGTCACAGCACGACCGGCCAGCGAGTGGCTGAGGTCAGCACAGGCCCTTCTCCGCACCCCCGGGAAGCAGGTGGGAAAGGCCCCCAGAGCCCCCACTGAGTCTACCAAGAAGAGGAAGCTACTGAGGTAAATGAACTGTTCACCTTAAGGAATTCTTTTTTTTTTTTTTTTTTAATTATAAGTAAAACAATACTCGCCAAAGGATTGGAATGGGTTTCAAGGGTAAATGTCTTAGAGATGCCAATAGGAAAAACTTAAAGAATGTCACTTGTCTATAAACAAGCAAAAACGGCAAGAAAGAGCTAAAGATTTAAAAACTCTGGTGAAAGCTCTCAATCTTGAACTCCTTGGTACAAACTGATTGGTTTTTGCACTTCTAATTATGCCTTACAGATGTATGAGCGGACATAACTTCTGTTTTAGCATCTAATAATTTAATTGCTTTGTGCCTCTCAAGAAAGTCTACAAAAATGCTGTACCACAGATTTTTGGGTTTGGTTGTTGTTGTTGGTGGTGTTTTTTTTTGTGTTTTTTTTTTTTTTTTTTGTCCTCTCCAGATTTGTCAGGGCAAAACTATCCAAAATACTGTAGGAAAGGAGTGGATGAGCAATATTTCTGAAGAGTCTAGGACAGAGTGGTATGTAGACAATGGGAGGACGTATTCTTAAGGTGAAATTTAAATGTCTCTGACGAAGTTAAATAAATCAAAAATATATGTAACTGCTGAAAGAAAGTAGCCTGAGATGGAGCAGTTGAAGCCTGATGTTCTAGCTAATTACAGTGCAGAAATGGTCACTTCCTATATTGAATTAATTAAAGTTGTGTTAACTTAAATGGTGTATGTGAAGATATGCCTTAAACTGGAGACCACGTTTACAAATGGTGCTGCTATACATCCCTATTGTTGTTTTAACAGTGTGCTTCTCTTGCTTCTTTTACAGTTGAATCTGTACAGTAATCATTCAGTTACTTTAAAAGTAAACCTTTAATTAATAAGCGTACCTTAATTTTCTCTGAAATATTCTTGGCTACTTCAAAATACTGTCTGAGGAAACAGGTTTGGAAGTCCTAATTACTGAGGATATCTATACTTAAAAGTGCTTTGCTTGTGCAATCAAGCTTTATTTCTTTTTATTTTAGAAGCATGCATACACAGCTGTACTAGGTCAGACCGAAGCTGTAACCCTCAAAAATGCCTTTTAGTGGCCAAAAGCAAGTATGTGTGAATGCAATAAAAATAGGACAAATGTACAGTGGTATTTTGCCCAGGTGCTCTTGCAGCTGTAGGCAGTTCCAGAGCTGTTTGTTACCCTTAATTGAGTCTGTCTTTTTCTAAATTCCAGCCTCATTTGATGACCTTTACTATCAACAGTTTTAATGCAAAAAATGTTTTACAGCAAAGATACTCTGACACAAGTGTGTAAGAGAATAGATTGCTTTAAAAACAAATAAAACAGCAAGACCAAACCATCCACAATTATATAGAATGTAATCTTTCTGGAGTGGCCAGGGGAACGGAGCTTACAGGGTGTTTTTCCTTCCATCCTGTGGTTCCACTTTGGGTTTCTCTGGGAACAGGGAAGCAGGCAGGAAATTCCTTAGTTATGAGTGTTGTTTGTCTAGTTATTTCGCTCATCCAGGTAATTGTCATCTTTTCACTCTTCCTGTTCAGGGCATTAATTCCCCGTGTCTCTCCCATCCTTCCTTTTACTGCTGACAGGACATTTTCATTGGTGTGATAACAGTGGATGTAAGAGTTTGCATCCTCAGTAGGAAAGAGCAGGTTTTCAGTGCTGTGGATTGAAGGCCAGTTCAGGGAAAGGTCTGTCAGCTTCTTGATTGATGAAGTGACAATCCCTTCTTTGTGGTTAAATAGCTAAAAGCTACAAAGCAGTTGTGGGCCTGTTATTTCTCCTTCCTTCCTACCTCTGCTCCAGATTGAGGCCACGGCAGAAAAAGCAGTGAGCAGGGGAATCATCCTGAAGCTGGATCTGGCCTGTGGGCTCCCACTCAGATGGACCATTTGGAACTGCTCAGTAGGTGGAAGAGAGCCACAAGTCTGTGCTTAGCTGGGCTCTCTTTCTCCAGGTCAGTGCCTAGGGAAGCATGGGCTGAACAGAGATGGTGCAGGAGGTAGAGCTGCCATCTTCCTATGTGAATTCCTGTGCAGTAAGTTCAACTCCAAGTCCAGACTGTATTGCATATGCTTATTCCATGGAAGAGTCCTGATGTAGGTAGAGGAGGTCTCCTCCCATTTTGTTTTGCCTTTTAAGAAAATAGAAAATGCTTCTATTTTCGTATCTCTTTGCTATTTGACATGCATAAATCTATCTTCAAAAGTAGAGACAATATTTTCAAGAAATTTTAGCTTGTATTTTCTGTAGAAATCTTACAGGCATGCTGGAATCTACATTTATTTTTGCATTGCCTGATTACAGTTATGCCTCTGTTACATCAACGGGTACATTTTTCTGTGCAACTTCAAAGAAAGTCCCCTAACATATCGCCCCCAAGCCCCCTAAATCCCAAGCAAAAACCAACCAGACAAAGAAAAGAGCCATAATAGTCTCTGGAAAAATTCAGATAAGTTCCTTTCTACTGTCTTCTCTTCCTGGAAGCCTCCTGCTGCTAAAATAGAAATGGGTAGTTGCCTGGATAGGTGGAAAGAGTGTTGTTTGTTTGAGCCCATTACAGATGCAATTGTCATACACTACAAAAATTGAGATGCAACCAAAGCAACAGAAAACTTCAGAAGTAAGCTAATTACGGATGATTAAGATAAATTTTTGCGATCCTATTGTTGGAAATTTGACTGTAAATTCAACACCTTTTAATGTAAATAAAATGAGAAGCCCATCTCCGTCCCCAAATCAACCTGCACAATATACAGTGTTGCTGATGATGAGCCAGATTTGAAGGGGCATGTTGCAATCCTCCTCTGTGAGGAGTTAAGTGAAGTTTTGGAAAACAATTGGCATTTGCAGAAAAGAAGGATGTGACAGAAGCAAGTCTTCTCCCACCATATTTACTGCCAAATTCTCGCACGTCTTCCTGTATTCCCTGGTTTTTGTTCTCAAGAGTGTTCTAAGTAAAGGTTATTCTTCTTGCTAGCACAGTGCCTAGGGGAGAGCATGTAGTCTGTGTGGTGGGGTTTGCCCTTCAGGGGTGTTGGTGGTGCTGGGCAGGTTCTGAAGAGCTGTGCTGTAGATGCCAGTTTGTCACACTGGAAGCAAAGCAGATCATCTTTTATTCACAGCCGTCAATGCCACTGCTCAGGACATCCTTCCCTTAAACACTGCTATTATATGCTTGTGCAGTTGCTTTGCTCTATTTAAACAAGACTGTTGATGGGTGCAGTGGGAGTATATAATTTTCCCAGGTGTGCTGCCAGATCCAGGTCCTTGTACTGCACCTGTGAGCTACTGAGTGAGTTGGTAATTAGGTGCTACTAGTGGTACTGAAATGCATTGCCTTGGTGATCAGATCAAGAGGTGCTGTGTTTACATGTTCCTGCCCTTTTATTCCATCCCAAAGCTTCTGTTTCTCATCTTGAGTCAGCACTTCATGGGAAAATCATGCAAATGATTTGCAAACCTAAAGGGAGAGAATATATATTGCAAATAACAGTTTTCAAGAAGCTCTTCTTGTTACATTTGGAATTTGTGTTAATGCTGTGGGGTGAAATGTCTAAACTGTATCAGTTCCAATTCTTTCAAAGTTTCTGTGTGAAACAATGGAGAAATGTAGAGTATTGCAAGTTTCAACATTTATTACATAGATTAAACAAATAACTGGGTTAATTCAGTATTTTAGAGAAGAAAACTCAAAATGCATGTGCTCAGCTGCTCTTGTCTACAAGTAAACCTTTCTTAAAGGTTTTCTGAATTGTTTGCTTTTTTCATGAAGATTTTATTTCCATTGGAAAAAGAAGTTTGAGGTTCATTGTAGGAAATAAATATCTTAAGTTATAAAATGTTAACTCTGTGTCTAAATCTGTCATGTTGCAAGACCTTATAGTTGTGAATTGTTCTTTTTAATACTTGAGTGGCTGCTTATAGTTCAAGAGAAACAGGATTTCCCAAGATTTTATTTTAAATTATCTTATATCTACTTGTATGCAGACCACTTACAAATCTGATCAGCTAAAATTAGCTTGTGTTATCAAAAGAGGAGAAAATTACAGAATGTCCTGGTACTATGTGCAGTAAAATGAAACCTAGTTGTCACATGAGGCCAAATGAGGTCCTGAAAATAAAGGAAATTGCCAAGGGAAGAGGGAGCTGACACAAATGAAGCAGACTTTTACTCTAAAATTGAGACTGTTCTTTCTTACATGCATCCACAAGTGGCATGAGGGTGTACCAGTAACAGACTAGCCTTTTAGATGGTCATGTTCTTATGCTAATTTTAACTATTGGGTTAACTTTTCTTCGCTAGTGAATTTCTTGTTGGATTAGGAAAATACAAATGAGGAATATCATGGCTGCAGTATAGATGTACCATTTGTCATCACTGGCAGTGTGCACAGTAAAATTATTTTGCACTTAGAGAAAGTTAAAATGTATTTTCTCTTTTACAAAGTGTGGATGGTTTCACTGGGCCAAGCATTTGGTGCAAATACGGGGAAAAAAAGGAGCGCTGTGTTTGTCATGGGTCACAGCCAGCACAGCTTCAT